>CAXIUB010000254.1:0-68460 GCA_964034835.1 Muscina levida | reverse complement strand
TCTCAGGCTATATTTAGTTTTGATTGGATAAAGGGGCGTGGCACCGCCCATACAACTTGGATGTAAAAAAGACAATATCTCATGAACTATCAGAGGTATGAAGATGCCATTTGTTACATATGTTGTTGTTACAGTATGAATTTCAGTAAGTGTGGAATTTCTCGCAAAATTCGCATACCAAAATCGGAATCTAGGAGGAATTGTTAGAAAATTTTACCAACAAACTTTGTGTCTAAATTCAACTCCTAGCTCGCGCTGGGAAGCGTGAAGATTTCAGATAGAGTTTTTTTGTTTTTAAATGAGCAGAAACTGAAAACTTCAAAAACATATATTTTTTGAGACATTCTGCGTAAAAGTGTCTTCCCAACAAACTAAATAAGGTTTTGCAGAAGCAAATCTATGTATTGGTTAAAAAGTTATGGCCTCTGAAAGTTGGCATTCAGAAATTAAGTTTTTTAAAATCATTTTTCAGAATATTGGGTGGGATCCCAATAAAAAAAATCTAAAATATACTATTCTTTTCGTCTTGGTCTCCAAACATCGGAATGGTAGGTAAAAATTAGGGCCCATAGGTCTGAAGTAACCGAATAATTGCTCATTGCCAAAAAAAATATCTCTACCTGAAATCTTCATGCTTCTCAGCGCGAACTAGGAATTGATTTTTGACATATTGTTTCTTAGTGAAATTTTCTAATAATTCTTCGCACATTCCTATACTGATATACGATTAACACATTTATTTTTTGACGCGAACTAATTGATTCGGCCTAATGATCAGGCTATTTCGAACTAAATAAGTTAAAAGTGCCGAGGCGCTGCCCACGAACTTCAATAGTTAATTTTTTAACTATATCAAATAATGGTCCGCACACCAGGCAGTTGAGGATGCGCAGACTAAAATAGTATTTTTTTTAATTTACTTTACAGGTATGTATTTTTTAATTACTTTTCAGGAGAGCGAATCGGTAATAAATCATATAGATAGAAAAATTAAGCAATATTCATTGCAGTTATACTACAATGGTTAAATTTTAATAGTATATCAGAGGTAACATTAGCAAACAATTGAAAATAACATATGCATGGGGTATTTTTCTTGACATATAGAATTTCTGATAGGTATAAGTCTACATCTAGCTGTCATACTAATGAAGTGTGACAGACTTTCTTTTAGAATACTTTGCAAAATCACCATGAAAAAACTGAACAAGATCAACGTTTACAAATCTTGCCAATTTATTTTCAAAATGCACGATCTGTTCGCCAAACTTATGAAGCCCTTTGTGAAGTTGAGGGTGCATATAATGATCCATCTGAGCAGCTAATAGAAGCCATCGACGCTGTAGACGTTAGTGTGACAGGGGATTCGAATTTATCGAACCGACGTCTTTCTCAGCAACTCGGTCTCTGCAAATGCTAAGGAAAGATCTTGGCCTATATTTATATATCCAACTGATAGAAGAACTAGAGCCAGTGGGCGAACAATTGATTTTTTTTATTTATCATGTCATTGCACATTATTTGAAGGAGAAATGGTTCCAACACGACGGTGTAAAATGCCATACAGCGCGTGAGACCATCACTTTGTTAAGCCAAATATTGGTGAACGAATTATCCCAAAAAATGGTAATACGAGTTCAATACAAAGATAGTATTCGGGAATATTATTGATCCGTGTGAGAAGAAGACATGACAAAAGAAGTTCTTATGGCCAAAGGCATGAAGCTTCAAACGGAATTTTCATTTGCGGTAAATAGGAGAAGGCATAACAAAAATGTTTTTTTATGAACAAAGAGACAGTTAGTATACAGATGGTTCACGCTACTACGGATCAAAATAAATAATTTTGATCTTTAGAGGAATGTCTGTTTCCGATTTGTGGAAGAAGTGGTTTTTCGCCCTACATACAGAAATAACTTAATCTACATGTCGGCACTATAGATATGACTTTGCTGATGAACTTTCTTTTTATTAGCATTTACGACAATACATCTTAATTGGTTAAATTTAATGTTAAGGAGTTACTTTAAATAAGTTACATAAGTAAATAAACTCAACATATTACTGTCGAGCTTAAGTACCGTTTTCAAAGTACTTTGTAGACCTAAATGCGAAATATATCACAAGTTAATATGCAATAGCGAAGCATTGCCGGGCCCACTAGTATTTTTATAAGAATTGCTAAAACGGATCAGCAGTGTCGTCCATGATGCGATGAAAACTTACTTATGGATAGGCATATATTCTAAAACCAAATTTTTAAGCCGATTGACTGACATATAACTTTCTGCTTTGGTGTACTGGGTGATTGTACCTTTTTATCCTAAGGAGTACGAATTTCCAAAAATGCCTTCATTAGGCTCAGCAACCACATTAACCGTATAGTCTGGGTGATATCAACAGTTATTCCTATTTTCGTTATTGTCCCCTAAAATTTCGAAATGGGAAAAAGTTAGTCAATCTTCTTTAAGCCTTTTTGCGGTCTAGGTGACCATCTACAGCCAATCCCCAACTTTCACTGAAATTTTGGGACAAATGGGGTCAACCGTTTTCACGTTCACATCCATAACTCAAAAACTATGATTGCCAGTGGGCGCGTTGGAAAGGTGAGCTCATTTTGATCAATTTACAAAAAAAAAATCTCCAACATTGGTCCAACGGTTCAAAAGTTACGGGCATTTTTGTCAAAATTTTGGACCATTTTTCCATTTTTTTCATGATTTTGTCCAAGAATATTACTTTCATGGCCATTTTTTTTATATCAAGCTGAAATTTGGAATGCAAGCTTCTATCCTCAAAGCGGAGGTTAAGTTCTAAGATGAGCCCGATCGGTCAAAACCTACTCCCACCTCCCATACAAACTCCCCTTTTTGGGGTCTGTCCCTGCGATTACAGCCGTAGTTTAAGGGTAATCAAGCTTTTGTATGCAAGCTCCCCTACACTAGGTGGAGGTTGAGTAGTAAGATGAGACCGATCGGTAGAAAATTACTCCCACCTCCCATCCAAAATCCCCTATTTTTGGGGTTTCCCTACGATTACAGCTGTAGTTTAAAGGCAATCATGCTGAAATTTTGTATGCAAGCTTCCCTACACCAAGTGGAGGTTGACTATTAAAATGAGACCGATCTGTCTCCAACATTGGTCCAACGGTTCAAAAGTTACGGGCATTTTTGTCAAAATTTTGGACCATTTTTCCATTTTTTTCATGATTTTGTCCAAGAATATTACTTTCATGGCCATTTTTTTTTTTTATATCAAGCTGAAATTTGGAACGCAAGCTTCTATCCTCAAAGCGGAGGTTAAGTTCTAAGATGAGCCCGATCGGTCAAAACTTACTCTCACCTCCCATACAAACTCTCCCTTGCAGACTTATTTTAAGAGGCATATAGCTAATATTTTGTACGCAAGATTCTATCCTTTAAGCTTAGGCTACTTTTTAAGACGAGCAAGGATGGTCGAAAACTAGTCCCACCTCCCATTCAAACACCCCCTTTTTGGGGGTCTTCGCCTAACTGCCCCCACGATTACAGCCATAGGTTAGAAAATATCGAGCTGAAATTTTATATGCAGGCTTTAATTCTATAATAGGAGCTTACGTTGTAAGATGATCAAGATCGGACGAATACTTTTCTCACCTTCCATACCAAATCTTTTTTGAGGGTGTCCGAGGTTAAATTGTAAGATAATCCATATCCCACACAAATTCCCATTTTTGGGCGGCAAGCAAAGTCAACAAATTGATCGAATTCTTCCAAGAAAAACAATTGTCTCTCGATTCATTAATTGCCATATGCTCTGATGGTGAACCAACAAATACTGGCGTACACGGTGGAATTTTGCGACTATTCGAAAAACAGTTAAAGAGACCACTGCACTGGTTTGTGTGTCTTCTGCACTTTAACGAGCTTCCGTTTAGACATTTGTTTGACACTTTAGACAAATCAACCACCACTGACCACGATCAACTACCGGGAAGTTGAGCTCAAAAATTGCTGATTGTGAAAATCATCCGGTATGTAATTTTTATAGCTGGTTCTTTACCATTTTTCATTCTATTTTTTAGCTTTTATGTTTTCTTTTCAGGTGGTAACCGATTTTGAACAAATCGCTTTGGAAAATATGCCTCCTGGTGATTTAAATCCAGAACAATTATCTACTTATTCGAGGTACTTGATGTTAATGGCCAATGCAATTTCTAATGGTGTGGTTCCTGCGGATTTGTCTCACATAAAACCAGGGCCAATTGCACATTCTCGTTGGCTGACCAAAGCCAATAGATTATTACGGTTGTATGTGACAACTAAAAATCCAACTCAAAATTTAAAAATTCTGGCCAACTATATAATAAAAGTATACACGCCTATGCATTTCAATGTTAAGTATTATAGCTCTGCCGTATACGGTAGTACATTACTTTTTAAATTTATTACTTGGACACGATTTTTACCACCGAATTTACTTGGAGTTGTAAATACAGTAATTCAAGATAATCCATATTTTGCACACTCAGAAAATATGTTGCTATCTATGCTGTTTGATGATAGAATGGAAAAACGAAACATTGCTATAAAGAAGATTTTACATTACCGAAGAGATTTTGTCGACCCAACGGAACTTAGAGTTTATAAAAAATCTCTTATAAACTTTAATTGTACGGAATATACGAATATGATTGATTTAAATGACGATACCATTTTATTCCAACCACCGTTTACGCAAAGTTATTCGTATGAACATTTGGAGGGATATTTAAATTACGAAGTGCCACCGTTCGATTATCCACAAATTCCTTTACACATTCAAGGAACGGCAAGACATGTCCAATTGCTGGCTGCCACTGCTAAACGAGTTGCAGGAAAGAATGTAGAAGGCGCTATGGCGACGACCATAGAGAGCCGTACGAAAACACCCAGACTTGAAAGCAAACAAGACTTTCAGAAAGAATAATGTTTTTTGTCACATTTTGTCTTTAACTACACTCAAATTGAATATTTTTTTTTTGATAATAGGTTGATAGATACTTTATTATCTCTTAATTTGAATTTTTGTAGAAAAAAAATAAAAAGGGGAAAAAAATCAAAAAGTTGGTTTTATGTGTTATTTTGTTTTAGCAATACCGCATAAGTCAATCAACCGAATTCGATAAATTTGGGCTTAAACTCTTCGTTTTGAATTGTAAATTGAATTAAATAATGGATTGAGCGAAAAAAAATGGCCATGAAAGTAATATTCTTGGACAAAACAATTAAAAAAATGAAAAAATGGTTCAAAATTTGGACAAAAATTCCCGTAACTTATGAACCGTTGGACCAATGTTGGAGATTTTTTTTTGTAAATTAATCAAAATGAGCTCACCTTTCCAACGCGCCTACTGGCGATTAAATCCGTTTTTGAGTTATGGGTGTGAACGTGTAGGTAATATTTCATACGAACGTCAATTTGGGGAAAAAATCTACCAACAAAAAGTAGGGGACTCGATTTTAACGATAAAGGTATGGTTCCTTGGGCAAATTTTCATGGAATAACCCATAGAATACGGAAATCATAGGGAAATTGGTGAATTTTTTCACCCCCTACAAATCGACCCGACCTAATGTACAGTGTAATAAATGTAAAGGAAAAGAGTTATTCCAACTTTTTGTGCAGTAAAATTAAGAGATAATTGCAATTAGATCGGTCGGTGCCTACTGCCAAAAATAGTTCCAAGAGAAGATATAAAATTTTTGTCATAATTATTAAAATTTTATAATTATCTGAACAATTTTTTGTTTCAAAAATGTCTGTAGCGACGCAAAGTCAATAATGAGATCGTATCTTCATCATCTTCAATTTGATTTTGAGACAAAGAATGTTATGTACAGGGCAATGTTCATGGCCCCCTTTGTTGAGTAGTTTGCTCAAAAACTTAAGTTATCTGTAATATGGTATGAAATATACTATAATATAATATAACTATACATATAAAAAGAAATGTACATTTTGATGTCACTGCAAACAATTTTAACGATCAAGTGATTTCTACCAAAATTTCAGTAAAAAATAAGAATACTCCGTAAATGTTTTACATGAAGTTTGCACGAAATCGTGCCAGAGGTAAGACATTTTAAAGATTTTCCAATATGCTTCATTATAATTCTGTAGATGTATATATATCTGGGACCGGCCGTGGGAAATCAAGGTTTCTTTTCCCGCTTCTATTCATCTACATTTTTCTTTCATTGCGGGCCCCTTCGATATTGTCGACAGCAACTTCGCAGTAGTATAGTGCCGAGTCTATTGGCATCGGTAAAAAGCTCCTCAAACAGTGAAGTTCGCATTCGTCGATAAACAAGTAGGTGTCGTTAGTTGAGAATCTAAAAATAGTAACCGTGTTAATTCATAACAACGCGAGAAACTATCCCATACCCCATTCATTGGGTGTAAAGGGAAATTAAGTTTGAGTAAGTATATATATGCCAGTTAGAATGACAATAGTCTCAGTCATACTTTATTCGTTTCGAGGTAGCTAAGGTTTTGAGTTTCAGTTTAATGCACAAAATTTTTCCACTAAAGTATATAATCTTTTCAAATATTCTGTCTCCAATTTCTTAAAAAAACCAGTAAGAAAGTTTCTGTTGGGCAACCCGACTTACATATACCCTCACCCACAGTAAAAAATAAAATTTTCTATTATACTTACTTAGCTGGTACTTCTTTGCAATCCCGGTGGATTATATACCGCACGTAGAAAAATTTTTTATGCGCCTCGATCTTCTGCGCTTCCTCTCCAGTTAGTCACATCAAGTTCTGTAAGGTCGTCAGTAACCTGGTCTTTCCAACGGAGTTTTGGTCGCTCTCTTCTGCGCCGTCCATCGAGTTCATTGTCGAAGACTTTTCGAGCTGGAGCATTTTCGTCCAAGAGTACAACATGACCTAGCCAACGCATCGCTGCACCTTAATGCGTCTGACCACGTCAATGTCAGTGTACAGCTCATACAGCTCTCCGTTAACGATGATGGGCCAATATATTTTACGGAGTATTTTCCTCTCGAATACTGCCAGAACCGATTGTGTCATAACCCAGGATTCTGGACCATACATTAAGACAGGTAGAACCAGTATCTGGTATAGCTGGATTTTTGTTCGTCGAGAGAGGGTTTTGTCATTGAATCGCTTGCTTAGTCCGTAGTAGCATTTATTGCCAAGCAGAATTCTTCTCCGGATTTCTAGGCTGACATTATTTGCTTTGTTGATGGCGGAGCCTTGATATGTAAAATTATCTACCACCTCGAAATTATAGTTGTCAACGTTCGCGCAGTTTCCCAAACGAGTTGATTCTTTGTTCACTAAATCTAATAACTTCGTTTTGTCCTCGTTCACCGTTAGACCCACTTTCGCTGATTCCTTCTGTATACCTGAGAAGGCTGCAGTCACATCCCGCACTTTTCGACCGATGATGTCAACGTGATCAGCGTACACGAGTAGCATGTGGCTTTTGTTGAATATATTTTCTATTGTATTTTCTATTATATTGATAATATTACTCGATTTCTAAAGTGGGCGGGGTGGTACATTTGATGGGAGGTAGCAGAAAGGGCGTGTCTAGACTTCCAGATTTTTTTCTCCAAAACTTTATCTTGATATAGCTTTACTAAATACCGAATTTTGGCACGATCGCGTTGGGTGGTTTGATATTTTTACTCCATCTCTTAAGTGGGCGGAGGTACCAAAAGGGGCCCAAAACTTTATCCTGTTATAGCTTTACTAAATACAGAATTTGGGAACTATCGCCTAAAGTCTTTTAATAATATTAATCGATTTCTAAAGTGGCCGGTACCAGATGGGGCGTGGTTTGGGCGTTAGTCTTATTGATTTTATTACTCCATCTCTATAGTGGCCGGAAGGGTACATTTGAAGGGGTCGGCCGTTAAAGTCCACATTCATTCCGGATTCAAATTTCAATTAACTTATATGTTGTATCAAATATGTCTGAATGCAGAGTACTTACAAACAAAAATGTACGTAAAACTATGAGAGTTAATTCGGTCATTTGTATGGAAGGTATCACAAGGAGTCAGCCGATATAATCCAAATTCATTCCAGAGCCAAACTTTTATAAGCGTAAATCTTACGCAAAATGCGATCGAATTCAGTGTACTTACAAAAAAAGATATGGATGTAGGACTATAAGGGTTAATTTGGTTATTTGTGTGGTACACGTACCGGAAGGGGCGTGGCAAATGTATCAGTGTCAGTTTCAGTTTCAAATTTTTAAATTGACCAAATGTCCTCCATTTGGATTATGGATTATGTTCCCAAAATTGATAATTTTATATGGTAGGTACTAGAAGGTGTCCGCCGATATTGTCCATATCTATTCCTGAGTAAAATTTTCTTAAGAGTATAACTGAAGAAAAACATGACTGAATTTAGTGTACTTACAAAAAAGATCTGTATGTAAAACTAAGAAGGTCAGTTCCCTCATTTGTATGGGTGCTTTCAGAAGGTCTTGATTTTCTAAGAGCTTATCAGTTATTACAAAGTAATTAAACATACCAAATTTAAATATCTTCCATATGTCCTTTTGAATGTTATTTGAGAAATATTATTATTACAAAAATAGGTCATTTTGTATGGAAAGTTTTGAAAGGGATGGTACCTTCTGGATCAGTTAGGTTTTACTCGAGTTATCCTTAATAAAATCATGTAGCATTTGTCGAAAGACTTTGTAAGCAAAGAAGGATACAAATTTATACACAGCTTGTACTCCGCACTACAAATATTAATTATTTGTATTTCCAAGTTACATGTAACCAAACGCAGAGTAACCTAAAAATCGCAAGCAAGTAAGCTGGGATCGCCAACAATATCTCGTTATGTCATTTTGAAAAAATGTTACCTCGCTCAAATGCCAAAAGCTTATCCATATTGCATATTGAAAATACATTAAAGTTTTTCAGTTAAATTTATTTTTTATTGAGCATATTTGGTCATAATTGACTAAAAATAATCTGAGCGTCCTTAAACCTTCGAAAATAATATAATATTTATCAAACTTTCAAGTGTCCCCGCCACAATCACAAACATGATGGTGTTATTAATTAAACACACGTTGCTCTTAATCGCATATGTAATTTACACCGCTTAAATGAGATTAAATGATTCTATTTAACAATCTATTGGTTACATCATTACTGCACAATTGTCAAGTTCATTTACAGTATTTGTGTCAATTAGATCTTCATTTCCTGCACTTCTATTACTTAATTTGAGTGTTTGCACTCACGTCATTATGAACTCATAATTATAATGCTGTTGTCTATGGATTACCACCGTAATTACATGTAAAGCGTACATAAATATCTGTAAAATATAATTAATTTAAATTGCAGCTCTTTGTAATTCTATTGGCTCATTAAAATTCACCTATGTGTGTTTGTTAGCTTATTTACACCACAAAGCATTGGCCGCTGACAGCAACATCATATGGTGTTGCAACACCATTACGTTATTGAATGCAAATAACAAAATAATCTATTCAAAATATCTATATCAGTATATATTTATATCCAAATTGTTTAACTACAATAGAATTATATATTTTAAACTAGCATAATTACACAGTACAATATTTTTTAGTTCATTACTCGGGACTAAATTTTGAGAATTGGACGTGAAAATATCCCTAAAAATAAAAACTTCTTCTTTAATACAACATTTTTCAGCTCATTGATTTGGGACTCAATTCTGAGAAATATACGTAAAAGTATTCCCAAAAAGAAGTAGTTCTGCATCATTCGTTTTGTCAAGTTACGTGCCATAAAAATTTAATATCGATTTGAAGTTTGTAAGAATGGTGTAGGGGAATTTTTCACGTTTTAGGCTTTTGTTTGACATAGCTCGAGAACCACTAGTCCGATTTAGCTGAAACAAATTTAAGCTAGTAAGGCGGTTATCTTCGGCTATGCCGAAGCTCAGATACACTTCACCATTTGTAAAAATGGTGATAAAACTGGTTATTTGCACTACAACTATATTTTATTAAACTTTGTACCACAAAAAAAGGGGAGTTGGAGAGAAGTGGACGTTACTTTTAGCTTCACGCATCCATTTTTTGTCAATAATTTTTGTCGATTTTATTCGATTTAAAGATAAGTTTATAAGTTGGTGAGTTGGAGAATATTTTTATGCATTTTGTAACTCCCCAAAATTGGGAATTTGTTTAGGATGTAGGAGTAGTTTAAATCCGATGTTGCTTATCTTAGGACTTAACCTCTGCTTCAGGACATACCAAATTTCAGCCCGAAAGCTAATAAGCTACAGGGACATACAGACGGACACCCCCCAAAAAGAGGGAGCTTGTATGGAAGGTGGGAGAAGTATTCGTCCGATATTGCTCATATTACAACGTAAGCTCCTATTATAGGATTAAAGCTTGCATATCAAATTTCAGCTCGATATTTCCTAACCAACGGCTGAAATCGCGGGGGCAGTTAGGCGAACACCCCAAGAAAGGTAGAGTTTGAATGGGAGGTGGGAGTAGCTGATTATCTTAGAAAGTAGCCTCCGCTTAGAGATTAAATCTTGCGTACAAAATGTCAGCTATATACCTCTAAAAATACGGCTGCAATCGCAGGAACAGACCCCAAAAAGGGGGAGTTTGTATGGGAGGTGGGAGTAGTTTTTGACCGATCGAGGTCATCTTAGAACTCAACCTCCATTTAGTGCAGCAAAGCTTGCATACAATATTCCAGCTTGATTGCTCTTAAATTACTGCAGTAATCGCGGGGACTGCCATACGGACACCTCTGCTTTGTGTAGGGAAGCTTCAGCTGGATTGTTCTTAAACTACAGCTGTAATCGTTGGGATAGTCCCCAAAAAGGGGGAGTTTGTATGGGAGGTGAAATAGTTTTTGACCGATCGAGGTCATCTTAGAACTCAACCTCCATTCAGGGTAGAAAAGCTTGCATATAATATTTCAGCTTGATTGCTCTTAAATTTCTACTGTAATCGCGGGAACGGACATAAGGACACCCCCAAAAAGAGGGTTTTTGTATGGGAGGTGGGAGTAGTTTTGACCGATCGGTCTCATCTAACTACTCAACCTCCGCTTATTGTAGGGTAGCTCACAGCCTTAAACTACGGCTATAATCGCAGGAACAGACCCGAAAAAGGGGGAGTTTGTATGGGAGGTGGGATTAGCTTTTGACCCATCGGGCTTACCTTAGAACTTAACCTCCGTTTTGATTCAAAATTTCAGCTCGATATCTCTTAAGCTGCGGCTGTAATCTCGGGGACAGACAGACGGACAGACGGTCACCTTTAAATCGACTCAGATTTCCATGCTGATCATTTATATATTATATATATATTGTCATACCTACCACGCCTCCTTATGGGCGCTACAAATGGAAGAACAAAATTAATATACTCTTCACTCTGTTCATGCGCATGGTGAGGGGTATAAAAAATTAAGAATTACAATTCCTTTAATCAGTTCATATAACGTTTCCCTACATAAGCATACGTTTCACAATTCCATTTATCAAATGATTTTGAACTTGGTTTATGTGTATGATTTACGTGGAATATTACTTATGATAATTATACGCAACCATATAGCAAAAGAGCCTAAAATGTAAAAAAATTTCCCTATACGATACTTACTAACTTCAAATCGATATTAAATTATTATGGCATGTTATTATTATTATTATTAGCCTTTAAAACAACTTGACACATATATATATTTATATCTTAGTGCCTAAGTTAGAGGCCGAAATGATCAAAGATTTCCATTCGCTTCGATCTTGTGCGCACCGTCTCCAGTCAGTCCTACCAAGCAGCGTCAGTGATTCCTCCACCTGGTCCTTCCAACGTAGTCGCGGTCTCCCTCTTTTGCGCCGTCCTTCGAGGTCTTGATAGAATACCTTTCGCGCTGGAGTTTCCTCATCCATTCTCACGACATGGCCTAGCCAGCGTAATCGTTGCACTTTGATCCGCTTGACGACATCAATGTCGTGGTATAACTCGTACAGCTCATGGTTCATCCGAATCCTAAACTCGCCGTTTACGCAAATGGGTCCATATATTTTGCGGAGTATTTTTCTCTCAAACACCGCCAGATGAGCTGCATCTGCCTGTGTAAGTACCCAAGATTCGGAGGCGTACAACAGGACCGGTAAAATTAGTACCTGGTACAGCTGGACTTTAGTAGTTCGAGATAGGGTGGTGTCTATAAAGTGCTCGCGTAGTCCAAAGAAACACCTGTTAGCAAGCACTATTCTCCGTTTTATTTCGAGGCTGACACTGTCGTTCTTGTTCATGGCGGATCCAAGGTAGATAAATTCATCCACTACCTCAAAGCAATAGTTTTCAACGTTCACGCTGCGTCCCCAACGGGTGGACACTTTGTTCGATGATACCATTAACTTCGTCTTGTCTTCATTCACTGCCAAACCCATTTTCGCTGACTCCCTTTCAACTGATGTGAAAACAGCTGTTACCTCTCGCATCGTTCGACCGATAATGTCGATATCATCGGCATATGCGAGCAGCATGTGGCTCTTAATAAATATGGTGCCAGAAATGTTAACCGCTCCTTTCCTTAACACCTTTTCCATCACTATGTTGAACAGCATACATGACAAACCGTCACCCTGTCTAAGACCTCTCGTCGTATCGAATGGTGCATATAGATCCTTGCCAATCCGAACAGAGGATTTGGTATTCGTAAGGGTACACCGGCAGAGACGAATTATCTTCGCAGGAATACCGAACTCAGACATGGCTTCGTATAGTCGATGCCTGATGGGACTATCGAAGGCAGCTTTGTAATCGACATAGAGGTGGTAAGTGTCGATTTGCTTCTCATGGGTTTTCTCAAGAATCTGCCGTAGTGTAAATATCTGATCCGTCGTGGATTTGCCTGGTCTAAAGCCGCACTGATAAGGTCCAATCAGGTTTTCCACAATTGGCTTTCGAAGTTCACACAGTATGCTGGACAGGACCTTATACGCAATCGGTAAGAGGCTAATTCCACGATAGTTTTTACACTCACTACGGTCACCTTTTTTGTAGATTGGACATAGTACACTGAGATTCCAATCCTCTGGCATGCTCTCCTGAAGCCAAATGTTGTCTATGAGCTGATGCATGCTTAAAACAAGCTCATCTCCACCCGCCTTAAACAACTCAGTTGGAAGACCATCAGCTCCAGCGGCCTTGTTGTTCTTTAGGCGGGATATGGCAGTTGTTATCTCAGCTTGGCTCGGAGGTGGACATTCGATGTTATTATCTCGGATTGGTGCACAGTCTTCTTCCGTCAAGTTTTCACACATCAATAGGCTGCAGAAGTGATCTTTATATATTCTCAGTACGCTCTCGGAGTCAGTACCGAGATGACCATCCTTGTCTTTACAGGAGGGAAGACCTGTTCCATGTACCTTTCCTTTTATCTTCTGATAGAACTTTCGGGCTTCACCTCTGTTCCTGTAATCTTCAATACACACATTATTCCGCTCCTTGAGCTCTCGTTTTTTTCGCCTGAAGAGTCGAGTCGCCTCCCGCCTCTTCTCCCTATACTTTTCATGAACAGCTCGCGTTGCCATTGGCTGCAGTTTGGCCCTGTATGCAGCATCTTGTTCCCGGGTGGAATCGCGGCATTGGTCATCGTACCAGGCATTATCGTTAAAGGGCTTCACATACCCTAGTACGGACCGCGCAGCCCTTTCCATCGAGTGGGCAACATGTTGCCATTGCGCGCTAGTATTTTCGGGAGTTGGAGCATCAAGAAGTAGTTGAGTGAGTTGGTCAGAATAGGCGTTGGCTATCTCCTCGGTCTGCAGTTTAGCGATGTCCAGCTTTCTCTGTGCCTGGTTACGCAGGTCGTACGTCTAAGACACTTGACGCGTACCTTCCATCGATTACCACGTGATCAATTTGGTTTCTCGTTACTTGATCGGGAGATATCCACGGCATGTAACTTGACAAAACGAATGATGTAGAACTTCTTTTTTTTGGGGCTACTTTCACGTGCAGTTCTCAGAATTGAGTCCCAAAATCATGTGTTATACTGTGGAATCTTTTTGCTCAAGGTGGATTTTTAATACTTTTTCTATATTTTAACACGGTTATATCTCCATATACCGTATGGAATATCTGAAGCAAAGTAGATATCTGTTCTGAAGGTTCCAGAATTTAAAATACCAAATTGATAATAACTCTCACTATAAGCCTAAGTCCATTCTTTATATATGTGGGTCCAGTTTATTCACATAAATTCGTATTAAGAGATGTGCGTGAACATGTGCCTTTTACGTTTACCAATATCCACTGCCAATAGATACATAACATAGCTGCTGATTTTTGCAGCACCTCGATGTTCATTTCATATGCAGCACTTGTATTTATAATTATGAGTTTACTAATACATTGAAGTGATAACATAATTACACTTTATGTAAACACCTACAAATCTGATAATTAATTTTTCTTAATACCAAATAACATTTGTATTTACGCCACTGTTGGCTCATTAAAAATGCATTCATGAATATTTGCAAGCTTATTTGGGGCGCAAATATTACCAGGCAAATAGTGACGAAAAGTTATATATAATTACATGTTAACATAATTAACCTGTAATATTAGCTGGTGGCACCTTTCTAAATATAAATATAAATGATGTGATTTTAGCTGTTGTTGTGATGTGACATTGCAGAGTTCAAGGCTACGGTCAAAGCAGTAGGGTAAATCATTCAACAACACAGTGAACAGCAAGATGGCAAAACAAATATGAAGCAAACAAAAATCCCTTAAAAGGTTTCACCCACTACTTCTTATACCGTTTTCATTTCCAATTAACCAGCAAATTTTATTGACATCTTTCGTCTACCCTTTTGGTACGTTTTTATTAGAAAATAACAAACATATAAAAGTGATTAATAGCCAAATTTGTATTTACAATAATATGACTTTGACCGTCGCCAACAATATATTATGTTTACGACACAGCATTAAAAACTCCAGACATTTTAACACTAACAAGAAAACGATGATGTATCATTATGACTACAGTCAATCTAAAACTACGCAATGGATCAAAGAAATTTTGGGAACAATTAATCGTATTGGGACAACCAGACCATTGCTTATCAATTGGGACATATCAAAAGGGATAAAACATTTATCTTTTTGCTGCAAAATATTTTGCCAACTACGCATCATTTGTGGACGACATATTTGATGCCTAGACTAATAAAAACTAAGCTAAAGACATGTCCAAAAACATCTCGGCACAAAGGAGAAACATACTTAGGTAGTTGGTGGCTGTACAGAAGGCGACCAAATGATGGTATCACAAGGCAATTTTAATCATTTTTACGAACACAAAGACAGGTATAACTTAAACTTAACTTCCCTTTACACCCTATGAATGAGGTATGGGATGGCTTCTCGCGCTGTTGTGAATTATCACGCTATATATTTTCACAAAAAAAGGCACCTACTCTTTTATCGACGATTGCGAACGTTACTGTTTGAGAAACTTCTACTAAAGGGTTTCCCAATAAGAGGTATTATTTTGTTATTCAAAGAAAAATGCCATTTTTTGAGATAAATGATCGGATGTTTCTTTATAATAAAGAGGAAGGTATACCGTTGAATAATGAAAAACAATATCAGCCAAATGGCCACCACGAGCACGCTTACAGGAACGTATCCTATTCATGAAATTTTCCATAACCAAATCGCTAAGTGGCTGCCCTATATCTCGATAGCCTCACAATTTTAATCTTTGAGGTCTTGAATCGACGCTGGGCTGTAGACCTTATCTTTCACGTGGCCCCAAAGGAAGAAGTCGCAAGGTGTTAAATCACAAGATCTCCGTGGTCAATTGTGATCTTCTTTTCGAGAGATAACACGGTCCGGAAAATTTTCCCGTAAAAGATCAATGGTTTCGTTGCTTGTGTGGCACGTAGAGCCGTCTTGTTAAAAGTAAACTTTGTCCATATCAATACCATCCAACTCCGACCATAAAAAATCATAAATCATCTCCCGATAGCGCAATCCATTCACCGTAACCGTTGATCCAAACTCATTTTCGAAAAAGTAAGGTAAAATGACCCAGCTGGACCAAAACCGCACTAAACAGTCACACGTTGGGGGGACTTCTCAACAATAATTCTTGGGTTTTCCGAGACCCAGATGCGACAATTTCGCTTGTGGACGTAGCAACCGAGGTGTAAAAGGGCCTCATCAGTCAAGATGTCTTTTCGATGGAATCATTTCAATCATTTTGGATAATTTTCATGCATTTCAAGGACCCAATCAACAAAGACACGACGTTGTTGATGATCGGCCGGCTGACGGACGGACATTCAAAAATAAGCTCAGAATTTGACGACCATTAGGGATGCGGTTATATATCATACTAGCTGACCCGGCAAACGTTGTTCTGCCATACAACTTCGGACCCGGCAAACTTCGTCTCGCTCCTAAGGTAACGAATTCATATAAGCTCCAGGGGCATAGTAAAACACAGTTAGTTCAAGTTTTAATGTGATTTATTTGAATTAAATCAAAATTAGTGAAGAGCGGTGAAGAGCGATCTGGTGAACAATGTTTTTCGATTTGTTTTCCGGCGCAAAAGCAAACAGTGAAGACGGTTTGCCAATACGCGAACAGACAACGTACGGCTGATCTTGTGAAAAGCAGGGAAATTCAAGATTGATCCCACAAACTTTCATTGAGGGGTTTTATTGATTTTCATCGCAAAAGCCAATAAAATGGGAAGTTGAATGCGCTTGAATTCGGAAGGGACGATCGGTTAGAATAATACGAATTCGTGGGATAAGGATTTCCTCTCCTTGGAATTTGCCCTGATGAACGTCGCTTTAATCACATTGATGATCAATTTCTTGACCGACAAATGAGTACCGTTGCACAATTAAAGATGATTCAGATTCCGCATCATGCTTATGATCGATCCCACCGTCAGCTGTAAATTATGCGGCGGAGTTCCTGAAACATCTAACAAATTCAAAAATTCTGTCGGATAGTTGGTCGCCTCATTCTCGTTGGTCACGGTGTCAACGGATTTGTATGAATGCAGTTCTCAATCGAATCGACTTTGAAATATAACATTCAAGCTATCGACGTCCTTATTCATCGGTGCTAGTATGGTCCGTTCACTTATCCAATCTAGATTTTTATAATTTTTTGCAATGCCGGGGAAAACTTTGGTGATGAGTTCCTCCTTTGACGGTATTAACTCGCAAAATTTGCCGGGAACGTCATCAATTCAGTTCAAACATCAACAGGAATTTGGCCATTACCAAGTGCCAGTAGCTGTCTTGAAAATTCAGATGAAATTACGATTTCAGGCATGCGTTAATTTCATAAGCAGCAGTAAATTTTGGGATGACGGGAAGCGTTTGACAAAAATATCATAGCCACACCAAATCATCTCGAATCACCTCGTAATTCCGTAATCGTTCGGCCAACAGCCTCCAAAACTCGTTTATGTGCCATCGTGCATTCATCCCAAATGATGATTTTGCATTCTCGCAACAATTTCGCTGCACGTTGTCTTGTCAACCGTGAGAAGATTCATCAGCAGCTTCAAAGCGGAGAGTACAGGTCGACCGACAATTGCAAACGAAATTCCATACAAAATGGCAATATTCGATTTTTCCAATTTTCCGACTTTTGCGGAAAATTTTCCCAAAATTTTCTTTCACATAAACCTTCTCCTGGCAATAACAAACAACTGAAAAAAAATTTGAGCAAAATCGGCCCAACCGTTCTCAATTGATGAATTACTATACATTTTTGCCACCATTTTTATATATATAGATGACGTTTCAGGACTTTTTAAGATGATTCAGCTATGTCCGTCTGTTTTGGTAGATGGCCCGCTGAAGAACTGGTGGCCAGGACAACTCGAGTACACCTTAACTAAGCTTTGTAAAAATTTATTAGTATTAGTTTTTCCAAAATGAAGTAATGGTTTCTGTAAATGGACAGAATAAGTCCACCCCTACTTGTACATCCTACATAATATTACCTGTCTTAGGGAAAATAATGGCATAGTGGTTAGATCACGCGACTACCATGCGGGAGATCACAGGTTCAACTCCTGGCTCCAGTCATCATAAAAGAAAAAAAAAATTTTCTTTCATTGTCGGCTCCTCTCGAATGTTGTCGACAGCAACTTCGCAGTATTAGTGTCGAGTTAATCGGCGTGTCTAGTAGGAGCTTCTCAAACAGTGACTTTCGCATTTGTCGATAAACCAGTAGGTGCCGTTAGTTGTGAGTCCAAAAATAGAAAGCGTGTTAATTCACAACAACGCGAGAAGCTATCCCATACCTCATTCATGGGGTGTAAAGGGAAATTAAGTTTTAAGTTAAGGAAAAATAGTATTTGGTAATTTAGTAATTTCAATTAAAGTGTAGTAAAGGATAAGCTCCTAGAAAACCAAAACCCTCGTCACACCTCTTCTGGTACCTCCTACACAAATAACAATATTGACCCTCATAGTTTTACATCCATATCTTTTTAGTAAGTGCACTTAATTCAGACATATTTTGCGAAAGAAACACACTTTTGAAAATTTCACTCAGATATGAATACGGACTATATCGGCCGATTACTTCTGGTACCTTCCATACAAAATTACCTATTTTGAAAAATTATATTTCTCCCATAACTTCTAAGCGGACAACTGGAGTGTGGTAGATAAATGCTTAAAAAACCAAAACATTTTCCAAACTCCATCTTCTACTTTTTCGTATGTGAACTAAATTTGGACAAAATCGGACGACATTGTCTGGTACCACCCATACGAAATGACCCATTTAAAGAAAAACAATATTCTCGAATAATTTCCAAACTGACATTTGCTGCATATATAAATTTGGTCATTTTAATAACATTGATGATGATTTCTTTTGATATTTTTGCACGAATTAATTAGAGACTTTACCTCTATACAAAATTACCCTATATCCAGAGGTGTGGAATTGAACTTTTGACAGTTGTTAGCGACTACATAATTACTTTTTTGCACTGTAACAATTTCTACAACTTCTGAGTAACCAGTTCATGTTCAGGTAAGGTCATGTTTACGATACCTTATGGGAGTAGTTATGAGTACCTCTGTTATCATGATTGCCACAAGTCTCATAGTGCCTTCGAGTTTTAGACTTTGGACCGCCCTCTGCAGCGCCGGCCACCAAACTACCGATCGGTAAAATAAGACTGATTTAATAACAAAATCATAATACCAGTTTACATTTTTGGGGCTAATTCTCCAGATGAAGCCGATAACCCTTTTGCAGCAGTATGGAGCCGTTGCCGCTTTGCTAGTCCTAACCTAAGTGTTCAGATTCCAATCCAGTTTACTGCCCAAAAAGAACTAAAGGCATTTGGCATTAGCAGAAAATGTAAGTGCGACTCAATTTAATCTGTTTCAGTTCCTTTTTACTTGTGTTTACACCTAGTCCTCAGTTATGATACCCTTTCTAGCAGAAGTTTCAGTGCAGATTCCATAAGCTCACAGAGTTATATAGAATCCTTGCCGGTAACTTATATTGCTATGTCGGCTGCATATGTGACGATCATGCAGTACGTTTTTTCCATTGTATTGATATTGAGATTCCTTAGTAGTGGAGAGAGTACTTCTCCTTGTGGAGGAGTACAGACAAATGGACACACAGTTATATCGTCACCGATCTTGGTGCTCTTCTGAGCTAAAAGCTTCTTTTTTTCATCACTTTTATAGACACGTAGGAAACTGTACACATATCCATAAAACACTCTCACTTGTGTCTTTCTAATTGGCAAAAGTGAATCACTGTTAAGGATGATAGCGGCTATCCTGGTTCCTTCCATCGATTCAGTAACTTTAACTAATTTGAATTAAATAATTTTCAGGGTCAGAAGGCTGGGCGGTAAATTTTGTTTTTCCTAAAGTGCATTTTGTTTTTATAACATTCGATTGTCTACACCAATCATAAGTTACCCAGGAAAATTTTTCAGATTCTGGTTCCATATAATCGATAGTGTAAAATATGTTGCACCATATATTCCGGAGAACAGAAAATGAACAATGCTTATGTTGTTTTTGTTTGCTGTGACTAGAACTGCCCTGTTTAATTTTTATGTGTATGTGTTTTATGCAAAAACAAGAACCAATTCATCCATTTATGAAACTTTGCATCACATTTCAAAAGTACCATATACAAATCAGTTATGAAGTAATACATTTCATACAAATTGTAGGCTTGCTGTTTTCAAGCACTTGGTTCTTTGCAACAGATATTTTGCTGGGTACTGTCTACAAAATTGAGCACAAGCATAGCACGAACACATGTCATCTGTACGTTTATCACGTGTTTTTACCATCAAACAACGGGCGGCCTCAAGTCGTTGTGAAACGTACTAAAATATTTAATTCAGCTTCTCTGTTCCAACTAAGTTTTCAGATTAGATCCCTAACTACAATTTACATTGAATGTTGTTTATATGACGTCCATTTAGAACTTTTGAAAAATTTGTAGTCTTACCTTAATACAAATGGACTTTGTATTTGTTTATCCTTTATTGCAAGTGTCAGATTGATGATGAAACTTTGAAATTATTTCTACACAGTTAACCACAATGGACAGTAAATGCAATTAAATCAATATTGGAGTTAGTTATTTTATACAATCACTAAATATGCAACAAAGTTAAAATTACTTTTCTATATAATTACCTTCCAGTTGCATGTGTTTCTTTTATTCTCCGGACTTACATGCATTTAGAATGTATATAGTAAAAAACTTTTTAATTACATTTGTTATAGGAAAAACTGTTCTTGTCGACTTGAACTCAGGTGATGGTATGTGAAGTCGATGTAAATGATTGAAATTTTCTAACTCCTAAGCCAGGGTATGCCAAGCAGCGTATTAAAAAAATGTGCCGAAGTAGGCATTTCATGCCCTGATCCTTTTGACTGTGTCCTCGTGCTAGTGACTATGTACCCCACACAGTAGCAGCAGGAAATGTGTACATGTTTTGTTTTCTTTTGTAGTTGTATAGTAAACTGTTAGCCTTTTCCTTATTATTTTTAAGTCATTGGTTGTGCTTTGACTTTACAATTATCTCAAAATTAAAGATGAAAAAATGGAATGGGAATGTCGGCGATGGATAAATATTATTGAAGGACAAGGGAAATCTGTTATACAATTTTATACTGTCTTATAAAAAACATTTTATCAATAATAAGAAACTTTTATTTAATGATCATTGTGGGATAGGTGCTGATGATATATTGTATTGTTACAATCGCTCTATAACATACGTCTACTAAGATTTTACAATTAAACACCAAAGATATCTATATTTAAATGCAGCAAACCCAACTATTTAAGCAACAACTTTTTGCCTTTGGAGTTGACACAACACTCCAGCGTTACTATCAACCATTTAGTTATTGCTTCGCCATGGTCTGTTTTGTGCAATTGAGGACATGTAGCCGGAAAGGATTTGGTTTTGTTTTGTCGATGGAGGAGGAAGCGACACGAGAATTTCTCTTGAGTATTGTCGTGTATGCCGCAAATTCATTTAAGTAATGGAAATGCCATCAAAATGTTTTGTTTCGACGTTGTTCTATTTCTGTGTCCCTATTCTACAAAAACCTTAAGTAATACAATATAGTTTCCTTCCGACGAGTGTAGATTTAATTATGCACACAGACAAAAATTTTAAATAACATAATTTTAAAAAATATAAAATACTACAACTTAAAACTAAGGATTGTGTTTTGTAAGTATTATAGTAATCTATTGAACTATATAGTTACATGGTTACATGGTAGTTACATACCACATTACTACTTACTTCCTTAATTTCCCTTTACACCCCAAGAATGAGGTATGATATAGCTTCTCGCGTTGTTGTAAAACACGCTTTCAATTTTTAGATTCACAACTAACGGCACCTACTTTCTTATCCTCGAATGCGAACGTAATCACAGTAACCACAGTTCAGATACCCAGAAAAATGGAAAATATTTTTTTTTTTTGTATAACAGTGTTGATATTAATGCAGCCAAATTGAAAAACGAATGATGCAGAGGTTCTTCTTTTTGGGCTGCTTTCATGTCCAATTCTTAGAATTCAGCCCCAAATCATTGAGCTGAAAATTCTGTACTGTGTTATAGTGAAAATTTTTGAATTTGTACTGTTTTATAGCTAAAAGACCGATCGTGGCATGATGGTTAGAACACAGGACTTTCATGCGGGTGACATGATTTCGATCCTTGTCACAGCTACCTACATTTCTGTGATCAGCGTTCCCGCGGTGTTGTCGGCAGCAATTTTTGAGCAGTAGAGTAAGGCGACGTCTCTTGTAAAAACGGATAACTCGAGTATACCTTTACTAATCCTTACAAAAGTTTAAGAGTAATAATATTATTCAAATTTATATATATGAATGTAAGTAGGCAGAATAACTATACCTCTTCTGATACTTCATATATAAAGTTTTTTTTTATTTGGGGAAAAAAATAATATTTTGAATAATGAATACCGAAGAAATTTCACCTACAAATCGGTTAATTTCATTTAATCTTTACTTACTTACTTACTTAGCTGGTACTTCTATGCAATCCCAGTGGATTATATACCGCACGTAGAAAAATATTATAAGCGCCTCGATCTTCTGCGCTTCTTCTCCAGTTAGTCACACCGAGTTCTGTAAGGTTCTCAGTAACCTGGTCTTTCCAACGGAGTTTTGGTCGCCCTCTTCTGCGCCGTCCATCGAGTTCATTGTCGAAGACTTTTCGAGCTGGAGCATTTTCATCCATGCGTACAACATGACCTAGCCAGCGCAGCCGTTGCACCTTAATGCGTTTGACCACGTCAATGTCAGTGTACAGCTCGTACAGCTCATGATTCATACGACGCCGATACTCTTCGTTAACGATGATGGGCCCATATATTTTACGGAGTATTTTTCTCTCGAATACCGCCAGAACCGATTCATCCGCTTGTGTCATAACCCAGGATTCTGAGCCATACATTAAGACAGGTAGAACCAGTATCTGGTATAGCTGGAGTTTTGTTCGTCGAGAGAGGGCTCTGTCATTGAATCGCTTGCTTAGTCCGTAGTAGCATTTATTTGCAAGCAGGATACTTCTCCGGATTTCTAGGCTGACATTATTTGCTTTATTGATGGCGGATCCTAGGTAGACAAAGTTATCTACCACCTCGAAATTATAGTTGTCAACGTTCACGCAGTTTCCCAAACGAGTAGATTCTTTGTTCGTTGAAACTAATAACTTCGTTTTGTCCTCGTTCACCGTTAGGCCCATTTTCGCTGATTCCTTCTGTATACCTGAGAAGGCTGCAGTCACATCCCGCAGTTTTCGACCGATGATGTCTACGTCATCAGCGTACGCGAGTAGCATGTGGCTTTTGTTGAATATAGTGCCACTCGTGTTTACTGCAGCTTTTCTCATTATCATCTCCATCACAATGTTGAAGAGATCGCACGATAGGCCGTCGCCTTGTTTTAGGCCTCGTCTGGTATAGAATGGCTCCGTAAAGTCCTTGCCAATCTTCACTGAAGACTTCGTGTCAGTCAGCGTCATTCCGCAAAGACGTATCAGCTTCGCTGGAATACCAAACTCAGCCATAGCATCGAGTAATTTCTGCCGTATCGGGCTGTCGAAGGCAGCTTTATAGTCGACAAATAGATGGTACGTGTCGATCTGTTTCTCTTGGGTCTTTTCCAGGATTTGCCGAAGTGTGAAAATCTGGTCAGTTGTTGATTTTCCGGGTCTAAAGCCACACTGATAAGGCCCGATCAGGTTGGATAACACTGGCTTTAGTCTTTCACATAGCACACTCGACAGGACCTTATATGCGATGGGTAGAAGGCTGATCCCGCGGTAGTTGGAGCACACACTTGGATCACCTTTTTTCAGCACAGGCCATAATACGCTTACATTCCAATCGTCGGGCATGCACTCTTTAAGCCAAACCGTGCGCAGGAGCTGGTGCATGCTCGTTATCAGCTCCTCGCCACCGGACTTGAAGAGCTCTGCGGGCAGACCGTCGGCACCGGCTGCTTTGTTGTTTTTCAGCCGCGATATTGCTCTTCTTACCTCGGCTTGACTTGGTGGTGGGCAATCTAAGCCGTCGTCGACAATTGGCGTGATAACTTCACGTGCGCTGCCTTCTGGAACCAGCAGTTGCTGGAAGTGTTCTCTCCATATGTGCAGCACACTCTGCGTATCCGTGACCAGATTTCCATCACTGTCCTTACAGGTGGGGAGGCCATTACCGTATCCATTTGTTCTTATTTTCTGGTAAAATTTTCGGGCCTCACCTCTATCCCTGTATCGCTCTATATCCTCGTTCTCCCGTTCCTTCATCTGACGTTTTTTTCGCCTAAATAGCTGTCTCGCCCGTTTTGCTTTCTCCTTATGCCGTTCCCTAACAGCACGGGTTGCAATTGGCTGTAGCGTTGCCCTATAAGCAGCATCCAGTTCCTCAGACGCTATGCGACATTCTTCATCGTACCAGGATTCGTCTGAGCTCCGCTTTTCATATCCTAGCACGGTTGTTGCGGCGGTTGCCATGGAATGCGCAATATGCTGCCACTGTGTATCGGGAACGTCAGAAGTAGAGGCGTTGTGTCGTAAAAGTTGGGAGAGCTGGTTGGAGTAGGCAGTAGCTATCTCTGGGGTTTGCAGCTTCGCGATGTCCAGCTTTCTTTGTGTTTGGTTACGTGCGTTTTTCGCTCTGCTCAATCTTGTGCGCACCTTGGCTGCAACCAGGTAATGATCCGAGCCAATATTAGCACCACGAATCACACGCACGTCCATGACACTAGATGCATGTCTGCCATCGATTACTACATGATCAATTTGATTTTTGGTGTTTTGATCGGGGGATAGCCAAGTTGCCTTGTGGATGTCTTTGTGCTGGAATCTGGTTCCACTCACTACCATGTTCCTTCCCGCTGCGAAGCTAACCAGCCTAAACCCGTTGTCTGACGTGTCGGTATGCAGGCTGAATTTGCCGATCGATGGACCAAGAACATCTTCCCTTCCTACTTTTGCATTAAAGTCTCCTAGAACAATTTTAATGTCGTGGCCAGGGCAGCGGTCGTATGTTTCCTCTAGGCGCTCGTAAAATGCATCTTTAATCTCATCGTCTTTATCTTCCGTCGGGGCGTGTACACAAATCAGCGTGATGTAAAAATATTTCGCCCGGATGCGAATGGTGGCTATTCGGTCACTTACAGGGTTAAACCGCGAGACCAGGTGTCGAAGTCTCTTGTCGACTATGAAACCACATCCAAATTCGTGTCTTTCTGCATGGCAGCTGTAGAAGATGTCACAGTTCTTTCGTCGTGTGCATCCCTGTCCCGTCCATCTCATTTCCTGTATGGCGGTGATGTCAGCCTTGTATTTGTCGAGGACATCCGCCAGTTGGATAGAGGCACCATCTCTGTATAGAGTTCGGACATTCCAGGTGCATATCCTTAAATCATGGTCCTTATATCGTTTGCGGGGGTCGTCAACATTTGGGGGGGTTCTTGTTTTTTCTTTTCTTCGTGTTTTCATAATAAATTTTGTTTAAGGAGAGTGGCTTATTAGGCCACCGCTCCCGATCCTAGTTTCTTGGGGCTGCCAAGGCCACTAGGAGAGCCTGTGTTGAGCTTCAGTAACTTTTGTTACCTACTTCCTAAGACGCATCGGTGGTAGCATGCCGATTAGGTTACTCAACGTTTCGCCTTCTAACTCTAGCTAACTTCTAAGCGGTTGCTTTGAAGTCATTGCCCAGAGAATACTTGGTCTAGGACCGGAAGTAGTTAGCTGCTTGGACAGTGCCACAAAGGAATCGCTTCTGGTCACTCCCAAGTGAGTGACAATCAGTAGTTTTCAGCCTCTGGGCAAAGTCCCATTCCCCAAATTTAATCTTTACTTCCACATTTATAGCCAATTGTTAATGTTGCCTATATTTAATGTTAGCTAACAACTGAAATTATTCGCTACATCCTCAAACAATTGCTAATCGCAATGTCATGACATGATCTTATTCATGCGAATTAAAATTGGAAATTGATTTTGTTGGAAAACTTAAAAGACTTTTAGACTTAAGGCCATATTTACTTCGTGGAAGGACACAAATATTTCAGCTTATGTCCCTAAAAATGTAAAACAATATACAACCCCCCAGAAATAATGTCCTTAAACCGAGGAAGTCTCAAGTGTCACAGTTTGCACACTTATTTACCATTCTTTGTTGTTTGTTATTCTTTAGAATTTGTTTGTCTACTTTTGGAGATAACTTGTGTTAAGCAGAATAGCAAAAAGTAATTCTGTTAAAAATGTCGTACAATACTTATGTTTTCTTTAGCAAAAAGGCAACGTTAGGTCAGTAAGCCTTAGGGGGTCCGCTGCATTGAAAGTGTTCAGTGTTGATAAATATTTGAAGAGATTGCAACGCATCCCGCTGTTTTTAATTTATTTATATCATAGAATACTAGTTCGGTAGAACTTTGTGATTTAACCCTAATGTGAGTGACAGGGTACCCGGGCACCCATTTCATTTTCAAGTGAATATATTTAAAGGATGCAGATGGTTTACAAAGCTCAAACATTTTGACAACTCTTAACTTATAATTGTTTCTATATTTTCATTGGAGTGGGTTCATTTTATCTCTTTAGAAGAGCGTGTCACATCGATATTCTTTTTACGCCTTTAAGGAAGTGGCAGGGGTACCTGGGTACCCCGAAGTAAAATCAATGAAACTACATGAAGGCAATATTTTTTTTTTTTAATAACATTTTCCTAGGCTTAATTTTTCGAAAAATGTCCTAGTTTTTTTGGGAAGATAAAAAACTAATTTCAGCGCAAATAATTGACTTGTTTGTGAGTTACCAAAAAACACCTTCTCCCGAGTGACAGGGGTACCCGGATACCCACATACAAAGCAATTGCGGCATTGAATTAATGGTAATTAAAGTGGTCAAATTTAAATATCCAGCAGTTTTCTTTTCGGAAGTTAAGGCAAAATATGGATTTTCGACAAATAGGCAATTTTGTATGGGAATTACCAGTAAGGGTATGCTGATATAGTCCATATGCATTTATGATTAACATTTGAATAATTGCATACATAACTAAATTCGGTGTATTTACAAAATATGTATGTATGTAAAACTATGAAGATGAATTCGTACATTTGTATATTAGGGACCAGGAGGGTGTTGCAAATTCTTAGGTTGTCTCAGGATTTGTGTGTTATTATATGGTAAAGTAATTGGCCAACTTCAAATATCGTCCAGTTGAGCGATTGGAAGTTACGGGATAAATATAAATTATCCAAAAATAGGTCACGTTGAATGGTAAGTACCATCTGAGTTACATTTTTATAAGAGTAGATCCTACGCAAAATATTACAGAATTCAGTGAACTTTTAAAACAGATAAGTCTGAAACTATATAGGTGAATTAGTACATTTGTATGGGAGGTACCAGAAATGCTCAGGCAGAGATTTCAGTTTTCTGACGATTTGTCTATAATTGCAAGAAAATAAAACTGACCGAATTCAAATGTCCTCTAGTGGTCAGTTTGAAAGTTATTGAGGAAATATTATTTTTTCCTAAAATATGTCATTTTGTAAGGGTGGTACCGGAAGGGATGGGGCCATGCTGCCGATTTGTAATTCTCTAACTTAATTTTATTAAATTGTAATAAGAATCTGTCATGATTTACTAGCGTTATCGTGCCCATCTGCCATGCAATCAGCCTGACGTTTCTAATATCCTTTGCACTGCATGCGTACTATGCATATAACTATATGTTTATGAGTTGGTAGATGTATATCATACAAGTGGACCCGGCAATGCTTCGCTATTGCTTACTTGATGAATGCTTATAATATGTTTGGCACGCCTAATTTAATGGGCTTAGCTTAAGTGTCGTTTTTGCTCGCTCTGTAAACAATTCGTTACTTCTAGTTACTCATTAACCTGATCAAACTAACAACGTCTCACTGAACCGATATTAAAAAATCCGCCTGCAATTTCATACCTATAGCGCCAAGTACTATCAGTATACAAATATTAGCTTATATAGTCATAAATTAATTTTTTTCCACGATCGGAAATAAAATGTTCGCCTTCATAAAAACAATTTGTCGGTATATGCATGTCTGCATTGCCGAGTACTACTTATAAAGGCTCATTTAAACTACTGAACTTTCTGTCAGTATTTCACTTCAAAATGTGTCAGCATCGTGTAAATGGCAAAATTTTTGATATATCAAACTGACGCAATTCTGAAAAACATGTTGTCAAAATGTTGAAAATGACAGAAAAAACTAAATATTCTGAAGTTAAGAAAAAAACATTGTAGCGCTAGATTTTTGCTTCAACAACATTAATTTTTGATGAAAAAAAAGTACTTTTTGATCCAATAAAAAAAAATTTTGCCAAAATTTAATAACTTATTGGTACAATAAAAGTAATTTAATTGTGTACAATAAAAGTACTTATTAGTACATTCAAAGTATTTGTTTGGTACAATGAAGGTACTTTGTTGTTTGTGTACAATAAAATTACTTTTAAATACAACAAAATGTACTTTAGTACAATAAATTTTACTTTTTGGTACCCATGAAGTACCTTTTTATACCATAAGGGTACTTTTTTACAATGAATTTACTGTTTTTGTAAAATAATAGTAGTTTTTGGTACAATAAATGTACTTTTTATTATAATAAAACGTACTTTTTAGTACAATAAATTTATATTTTGATGCAGTAAATTTTACTTTTTGATACAATATATGTACTTCTGATAAAATCAATTGTACTTTTTGGTATCGAATATTATCTGTATATAAAATATTATCGCACTAGTGCTAAAATTCAGTTTTGCTACGCCCTCTTCGGCCACTGATCGATAATAATAATTGCGTCTGCAAATTTGAACCTGAAGGTTCAAGTATTATCTGTGTAACGAATTGTATCTCTCTGGGACTAAAATACAGTTTGGACTCGCGCCCTCCGCTCACTGATATAACATTTAAATATCGTTTGCATATTAATATTCATATTGTTGACTATTATCTGTGTATTAAATTTTATATTTTTTTTATATATTTTTTTCCACGCCACCTACCCCTAATGATCCAAAATTAAAATGTCGTCAGCACATTCACACTAGCGTTGCGGTGTGCTATATGTATACCAAATTGTATTTCTCTAGGGCTTAAATACAAATTTACCACGCCCACTGATCAAAAATTAAAATTTCGTCCACATATTCATATTCCCGTTGTAGTGTACTATCTGGGAGCTAAATTTTATCTCTCTGGGGCTGAAACACACCTTTGGCACAACCCCTTTCTCCAATGATCCAAATTAATGTTCGTGTTATTAAGTACTATCTGGATATGAAATTGTATATTTCTAGCTTTAAAAATAAGTTTTGCCCAGCCCACTAAGCCCGTTAGGTCCAAAATTAAAATTTCGTCTGAATTTTCATATTCGAGTTGTCGAATACTATATGGGTATCAAATTTTAGCTCTCTAGCTCAAAAAAGGTTTTACCACGCTAACTACCCTCAAAATTTAATTGAAATCGGTCCTCCCGTTTAGGCGTGATTGAGCCACAAACAAACAAATAGACAAACATTCACATTTATAATATTAATAGAATGGGGATTAATAAGAATCTGTGCCCTTCAGACATCCAGTCAGCCTTAACTTTTTAATATCCTTCTCACTGTATGCGTTTATATATAGCTATACTACATATAACAATGTGTAAATGTATAGGTAGACGTATATATAATGTGTCACACTCGTACCTTTTCCACGTATTGTTTATTCATGATATTAAAATGGAAATTGTTTTAAACCACAAACAAAATATTATTTTTGCGAAAATTATTGTTGACCATTGATGTTGTTGGTGATTTTGTAATGGTAATGTTTTTTTTTTAAGTAAGTGAGCTACGGGTTTGTTTGTGTATAAGAGTTCAGTAAGTACACAATACTTGCCTCCTGCCTTTAATACATGGGTGTAAAACATTACAATGTTTTTGTTTAAGATAATATTGAAAAATCACAGTAATCCCAAACAATAGGAATTCGGAAATCCCACAATATGTATGTTAATTTCTTTTTTCAATTTATTGTATATAAATATTACCTAGGAAATAATTTTCAGTTATGTGGGGGGAGTCAATTCATTCAGTATATATTCGTGTAGATCTATTGTAATTACTATGTATATGCGAATTATTGGAATAGCTGTTATAAGGCAAAAGGATGATTTACTTACTTACTTAAGTAGCCCATTACAACTTTCGAACGTGGTTCATAAGTTTGAGGGCTGAAGTACTAAAGAATTCCACACGCTTCGGTCTTGTGCGTGTGTTCTCCAGTTTGTCCTACCAGATGGTTGCACGTCGCCTACCACTTGGTCCTTCCAACGGAGTTTGGGTCTCCCTGCTCTGCGCCGTCCTTCAGGTTCGCCTTCAAACACTTTTCTCGCTGGAGCATTTACATCCATCCTGACAACATGACCCAGTCATCGTAGTCGTTGCATTTTGAATCTTTTAGCTACGTCGATGTCGTGGTCAAGCTCATACAGCTCATGGTTCATCCGATGGCAAAACTCGCCGTCGACACAAATAGGTCCATAAATTTTTGGGAGTACTTTTCTCTCGAATAATCCCAGGTTTTGTATGTCCGTTGTCGTAAGCACCCATGATTCGGCAGCATACCAAAGAACGGGTAATATTAGCACCTGGTAAAGCTGTTTCTTAGTATTCCGAGATAAGGTGGTATTACTAATGTGCTGCCGAAGTCCGTAAAAACATCTATTGGCGAGCACTATTGTCCGCTTAATTTCTTGGCTGACATTATTTTTCTTATTGACGGAAGATCCGAGGTAGGTAAACTCATCTACTACCTCAAAACAATAATTTTCAACGTTGACGCTGCGTACCCATCGAGAGGACTCTTTGTTCGTCGAAATCATTATTTTTTGTTTTGTCCTCGTTGACCGATTTTTCTGACTCCTTTTCTAGTGATGAGAAGACTGCAGTAACGTCCCGCAGATTTCGGCCAATGATATCTATATCATCGGCGTAGGCTAGTGGCATGTGGCTTTTGTGGAATATGGTGCCAGACATGTTGACACCAGCCTTTCTCATCACCTTCTCTATAGCTATATTAAATAGTGTACAGGACAGGCTATCGCCCTGCCTGAGACCTCTTTCCGTGTTAAATGGTTCAGACTGATCCTTACCAATCTTAACAGAGGATTTGGTGTTGTCTAAGGTACATTTGCAAAGTCGAATCAGCTTTGCAGGAATACCAAACTCAGACATGGCCTCATATAACCTATTCCTTATCGGAGAGTCGAAGGCAGCTTTGTAGTCGACAAAGAGGTGGTAGGTGTCGATTTGCTTTTCATCGGTTTTTTCCAGGATTTGTCGTAAGGTGAATATTTGATCCGTCGTAGATTTGCCAGGTCTAAAGCCGCACTGATATGGTCCAATTAGTTTTTCTACAATTGGCTTTAGACCTTCACACAATATGCTTGAAAGGACCTTGCACGCAATTGGTAATATGCTTATTCCACGGTAGTTCTTACATTCACTACGATCTCCTTTCTTGTATATGGGACATAACAGACTGAGACTCCAATTCCCGGGCAAATCATGCAAGAGGATGATTTGGATGATATAATTTTCAACAATATTAGTGAAAAAATAGTTTTACCTAAACGATCGTAAGCAGTTTTTTGCATTGCCAAAATAAAACCAATAAAATAAATAAACATCTGGGCTACAATGGTTTTGGATAAGTAAACAAATCTTTGCTCAAAATAATTTCCCTTTTAGTTTAATTTTAGCATGGCAACTGGGAGTGTAAACTACGTCCCCATTGGTGACCTTCATACAGTAACAATGTGTTAATTTAGCATATTATTCAAATTTCATATGATTCATTGATTCCAAATTTCATACATAACTATACGTATGCTGGCTGCACTAACCATTGGTTCATTGCTGGTGACCACTATGACGTATGCATAATTTAAATAATCATACGTCACGAGTGACAATGACATAAACACTTTTAGATAGAAACTAGTCGACCCGGCAGGATATTCCCTATTTTAAATAAACAATCTAACATATCAGTACTTGAACTGAATTCAATGCTTACTATCAAAATTGCTGTGTTTTAATTTGCACTATAAAAGACATGCAAACATTTTGGTTATTCAATTTAAATCGTTATATCGATCTAAAATATTGCATAAACCAATCCAATGGGGTTTTAGTTATACCACAAACTTGAGAAACCACAGCAACTACAAGTGACCAAAATGAAATGCAATCCAATTGCGCAAACTTAACTCATCAATAATCCCCAAATGCAATTCTAACTTCACATGTGTCTTTTTAACCCACACACACACACACACACACACAAACATTCAAACTATTGCTCGAAAACATTCAAATGGTAACTGCCGTCAACCATACGCATGTGGGTTTAACAAGCTAAGGTTAACGTTCATATGTTGAAATTTCTGTCACATCGAAGTAAGGAATATAAATGAAATCTCGTTGACAGTGTCATGGATTTGCGCCTAAGCTTCGAACGCAATCGAAGACTGTAATATATGCTCATATGGTAGAAACTTTTGAACACTTGTCCACCTTCATTCACATGCAGTTGCTGTGGGTTGTTTAAAAAAAAATCAGCTTGATTGTGGGGAATTCACAATGATTGGGGAAGTGATTTCGAAGTGAGCGTTCTTTTGCATATGGGAATGTGAGACCAAATGGTGATTTGAATTGCATTTTAAGTAAAAGTTTAACTAGTGTGTGAACAAATGGGCTAAGCGCTATTATTGATAGTCAAATAGTGTTAGCAGGAAGTTTTAGTTATTATGCTCAAGTGAAAGGTATATACAATTAATAAAGTTGAAATGAAGATATCTATATGTATTCTTCTTCTTCTTTACTAGCAGCAACAACAGAAATTCATCTATCAGTAGCCGCACGTAGAAAAGCATTCCAAGCGCTTCGGTCTTTTGCGCTCCGTAGATAGTTCGCCATACCAAACTTAGTTAACAGTTCCGTCACCTGGTCCATCCATCGGAGTTTTGGTCGTCCCCTCCTGCGCCGACCATCGAGTTTATTGACGAAGACTTTTCGAGCCGGAGCATTTTCGTCCATTCGTACAACGTGTCCAAGCCAGCGCATTCGGTCTATTTGAACGCGCTTGACCACGTCGATGTCGTTGTACAGCTCATACAGCCCATGATTCATTCGACGACGGTACTAGCCGTTTACGATGATGGGTCCAAATATTTTGCGGAGTATTTTTCTCTGGGCGTCGGGAGTGTGATGCAAGGTAAAGCTTCTGATCGGTTTAACTTGGCAAACCCAGAGTGATCCTTGCCAATTGCACTTCAAGTCTACTCACAGAGCTCCGTATTCGTAGTACTACTGCGGACGGAGTACCTCCACGTGGTGACGCCTGGAAGCGTGCCTCTGACACCCGTCAGAGCACGACTAACTGTGAGGGGCGAAACCTAAAACCCAGGCACGTCTGCTCAGAGTGAGCGGTACCCTGGTCAGCGTCTGACCCAGAATGGGCGGCTGTAATAAAATCCTGGCAGGAGGAGAAAACTGCGACGTGGTGCGCTGGGCTTGCAACCCGCCACCGACGTATAAACTATTGCAATGAAAAGAAGTAAGAAAAGAATAAAATGGACCCCCCAAAATGTTGACGACCACCGCAAACGAATTAAGGACCATGATTTAAGGATATGCACCTGGAATGTTAGAACACTGTATAGACCAGGTGCCTCTATCCAACTGGCGGAAGTCCTCGAAGAATACAAGGCTGACATAACCGCTTTACAGGAAATCCGGTGGACGGGACACGGGTGCTCGCGCATGAAGACGTGCGACATCTACTATAGTGGCCATGCGGATAAGCACGAGTTTGGATGTGGATTTGTGGTTGGCAAGAGACTGCGACACCTAGTCTCAAGGTTCAACCCGGTGTGTGAACGTATTGCCACCATAAGAGTCAAAACAAAGTTTTTCCACATAACACTTATATGTGCCCATGCTCCGACAGAAGAGAAAAGCGATGAGGACAAAGACGAGTTCTACGAGAGCCTAGAAAATGTATATGACCGTAGCCCGAGCCATGACATTAAAATTGTACTAGGCGATTTTAATGCTAAAATAGACAGGGAAACCGCATTTGAGCCTACCATCGGAAAATTCAGTCTGCACACCGAAACGTCGAACAATGGCATCAGACTGATTGATTTCTCTGCGGCAAGAAATATGGTAGTTTGCAGCACTAGATTTGACCATAAAAATATTCATAAGGCAACATGGTTATCTCCAGATCAATTGACAAGGAATCAGATTGATCATGTGGTAGTCGATGGAAGGCACGCATCGAGTGTTCTGGACGTACGAGTGATTAGGGGTGCGAACATTGACTCCGATCACTTCCTTACCGCAGTTAAGGTACGCACAAGGCTAAGCATGGCGAAAAACGTACGTAACCAGGCACAACGAAAGCTGGACATCGGTAAACTGCGGACCACAGAGGTAGCAAACGCCTACTCCAACCACCTAACTCAACTGCTGCGGAATGCTCCAACCCCTGACAATATAACCTCGCAGTGGCAAAATATAGCCGACTCCTTAGAACGGGCTGCGAGAAGCGTACTTGGGTACTCAAAGCCGTCTCAAGAAGATGCCTGGTACGATGATGAATGTCGCAATGCCACGAGAGAGACGGTTGCTGCATACAGGGCGAAACTGCAGCCAATGGCAACGCGAGCTGTTCGTGAACGGCACAGGGAGAAGAGACGACAGGCAACGCGTCTTTTTAGAAGAAAAAAGAAGGAGCTGAAGAAGAGGCAGGACGAGTGCACTGAGTTGCTCCGAAGTAGAGGGGAAGCCCGAAAATTCTACAAGAGAGTGAAAGCGAGAATGCGTGGAACAGGGTTGCCCTCCTGCAAGGACAGCGATGGTCAGCTAGTGACGGACCCGGATAACGTTCTGAAGATATGGAGAGATCACTTTAGAAATTTACTGGATACTGACACCACTCCAGAAGACCCCGCTCCAATCCATGACGATGGTATTAACTGTTCACCTCCGAGCCAGAGCGAGATACGTATGGCCATCTCCCGCCTTAAAAACAACAAAGCTGCTGGAGCCGATGGTCTCCCTGCTGAATTGTTTAAGGCTGGCGGGGAGGAGCTGATTAGGAGCATGCATCAGCTCATGGAGAACATCTGGCAAGAGGAGAGCATGCCCGGGGATTGGAGTCTCAGTCTGTTATGTCCCATATACAAGAAAGGAGATCGTAGTGAATGTAAGAACTACCGTGGAATAAGCCTATTACCAATTGCGTACAAGGTCCTTTCAAGCATATTGTGTGAACGTCTAAAGCCAATTGTAGAAAAACTAATTGGACCATATCAGTGCGGCTTTAGACCTGGCAAATCTACGACGGATCAAATATTCACCTTACGACAAATCCTGGAAAAAACCCATGAAAAGCAGATCGACACCTACCACCTCTTTGTCGACTACAAAGCTGCCTTCGACTCTCCGATAAGGAATAGGCTTTATGAGGCCATGTCTGAGTTTGGTATTCCTGCAAAGCTGATTCGACTTTGCAAATGTACCTTAGACAACACCAAATCCTCGGTTAAGATTGGTAAGGATCAGTCTGAACCATTCAACACGGAAAGAGGTCTCAGGCAGGGCGATAGCCTGTCCTGTACACTATTTAACATAGTTATGGAGAAGGTGATGAGAAAGGCTGGCATCAACATGTCTGGCACCATATTTCACAAAAGCCACATGCCACTAGCCTACGCCGATGATATAGATATCATTGGCCGAAATCTGCGGGATGTTACTGCAGTTTTCTCATCGCTAGAAAAGGAGTCAGCAAAAATGGGTTTAGCGGTCAACGAGGACAAAACAAAAATAATGATTTCGACGAACAAAGAGTCCTCTCGATGGGGACGCACCGTGAACGTTGACAATTATTGTTTTGAGGTAGTCGACGAATTTACCTACCTCGGATCTTCCGTCAACAAGATGAATAATGTCAGCCAAGAAATTAAACGGAGAATAGTGCTAGCCAATAGATGTTTCTACGGACTTCGGCAGCACTTTAGTAACACCACCTTCTCTCGGAATACTAAGAAACAGCTATACCATGTGCTTATCTTACCTGTTCTGTTGTATGGTGCCGAATCATGGGTGCTTACTACAACGGACATACAAAACCTGGGAGTATTCGAGAGAAAAGTACTCCGAAAAATATATGGACCTATCTGTGTCGAAGGCCAGTTTCGCCATCGGATGAACCATGAGCTGTATGAGCTTTACCACGACATCGACGTAGCTAAAAGAGTCAGAATCCAACGACTTCGATGGCTGGGACATGTTGCCAGGATGGATGTAAATGCTCCAGCGAGAAAGGTGTTTGAAGGCGAACCTGAAGGACGGCGCAGAGCAGGGAGACCCAAACTCCGTTGGAAGGACCAAGTGGTAGGCGATGTGCCATCATCTGGTAGGACTAACTGGAGAACACACGCAGAAGACCGAAGCGTGTGGAATTCTTTATTACTTCAGGCCTCAAATTTATGAACTACGTTTCGTAAATTGTAATTGGCCACTTAAGTAAGTATTTTTCTCTGAAAGACTTCCAGAATAGATTGATCCGCTTGTGTCATTACCCAGAATTCTGCGCTGTAGAGCAAGACAGGTAGGATCAGAGTCTGGTTGAGCTGGATCTTTGTTCTTTGAGAGAGCGCTTTGTCGTTAAATCGCTTGCTTAGCGCATAGTAGCAGCGGTTTGCGATCAATACTCGTCTTTTGATTTCGAGGCTGACATTATTATTTTTGTTTATGGTGGAGCCAAGGTAGACAAAATCATCTACCACTTCAAAGTTATAGTTGTCAACGTTCACGAAGCGTCCCAGACGAGTGGACTCTTTGTTTGTTGAAACAAATAACTTGGTTTTGTCCTCATTTATCACCAGACCCACTTTAGCCGACTGCTTTTCAATGCTCGAAAAAGCCGCAGTAACATCTCGCAATTCACGTCCAATAATATCTATATTATCAGCATACGCGAGCAACATTTGGCTTTTGTTAAATATGGTGCCATTCCTGTTTACTGCTGCTTTCCGCATGATAATCTCCATTATGATGTTAAAGAGATCGCAGGACAGACTATCGCCTTGTCTAAAGCCTCGCTTGGTAGAAAATGGCTATGACAGATATTTGTCAATTTTCACTGAAGACTTCGTGTCAGTCAGTGTCATCCCGCAGAGTCGAATTAGTTTTGCGGGGATACCAAACTCAGCCATAGCATCCAACAATTTCTGTCGTATCGGACTGTCAAATGCAGCTTTGTAATCGATGAACAGATGGTAGGTATCGATCTGCATTTCTTGGGTTTTCTCCAGGATTTGTCGTAGCGTGAATGTCTGGTCGGTGGTGGATTTACCATGTTTAAAGCCACACTGATAAGGTCCAATCAGGTTCGCCAGAATGGGCTTTAGTCTTTCACATAACACGCTAGAAAGGACCTTGTATGCGATGGGTAAAAGGCTAATCCCGCGATAGTTGGTACACACACTAGGACCGCCTTTCTTAAGCACGGAACATAGGACACTCAGATTCCAATCATCGGGCATGCACTCCCTGAGCCAAATCGTGTTTATGAGCTGGTGCATGCATGTTACCATCAAAATCGAGCCTCCGGTTTTTAACGAGGAAGTAAAAGTATTGGGAAAAAAAGTATTGGGGAAAAATCCACAACAAGGCCCGCAACTGTCGCAGAATTTCTTCTAGAGGGTTGAAACATATGACCGACCACCATTTATTTGTCCCTCCTATCATTTTTTTTTTCCAAACATACCTACATAACAGCTTCACCTCTTAGGGGGTTACCATACAGAATTTTTTTTTTTGAAAAAATTCTTCTCCCTGTCTGACCTCCTGGGAGCTGCCCCCTTTTCAATCAATAAGGAGCCGCGCATAAAAAAATAAAATTTTTATAAAATTTGCTCCTTACAGCCCTAAAGGTGCCACTAGAGGAGACAAATGTATGACAGACCCCCAATATTTTTGCAACCCCAACAGTTCCTTAAAACATATCTGACCTCTATATTCAACACTCAAGGTGGTCCCCGTATAATTTTTGTATTTTTATATTTTTTTTGAATCACATTCTGCTTCTCCCATGGTGCCTCCTAAAGGGTTTAAATGTATGACGGACCCCCAGTCATTTTTCCCTCCTACCACATAACTGTTTTTTATTAAATTTGCTTAAACCGCTCTAACTGCCCCGTAGATGTCCCTTGAGGGGTAAAATGTATGACCGACCCCAATAATTTTTCTCTCCTAACATTTTTTAAACATACCTCTCCCCATCTTCACCCCCTAAGGAGGCTTTTATTAAAAAAACACACATTTTTTCAAAATTTGTTCCTAACTGCCCTTAAGGTGCTTCTAGAGAAGTCAAATGTATGACTGACCCCCAATAATTTTGCAACCTCAACAGTTTCTCAGATATTATCTACCCTTTGCCTTCAACCCTTAAGGTGGTTCCCATACAATGTTTGTTTTTTCTTTTTATAATTTATTTTGTGAAATCAGCTCCTTTCGCTGCCATGAGCGACCCCCACTAGTACTTCCCCCCAATATTTTTCTCGAATATAAATACCCTATTTCTACACTCCTAAGGGGACTCCCAAAATTCTTCACAAGATATGAAAAACAACAAAACTATATACATTCACATTTTTATACCCTCACCCATAGGGATTAGGGTATTTATCATTGCCCCAGGACTTTCTAAGTCCTTTGAACCATGTCCGTCTTTTCGGCTGGCTGTAGGGCAGAAGTTTATCTGCAAATGAACCAGTGGTCAGGTTTAATCTCCAGTTGTTCCATTGAGCCAATTACATATTCAGATTTAACATTATCGAAAGCTCCCTTGTTGTGCAGCAAGGAGGCGAGTGCATATTCCTTGAAGTTCAGGGACCTTTCTATCAGTTAATTTGCACTTAACTCGAAATATATGCAAATGCTTATGGACACTTGTGTGATGTTATGAAAAACACAATAAATTGAATCTGCACAGATAAATGATATAACATACATGTGGGATTCTCGTTTAACGACGAGAAGTTTACCCTTCATGGTTTACTGACCATGTTCTCCAATGGTTAGTGCCTTTGGGTTTATTGAAACACTTTGATTTAAGTATGATAATTAACCCTTATCCTGTATTTAAAAAAAATTACGTATACTGTATTTATGGGTCAATTTTGCCCAATACATATTTATTTGAATTTTTAACTTTTTTGAAATAGTTCGACCGTTTTTAAAATAAATTATGCTATTACAATAATTTTTGCACACAAACTTTGCACATTTGGAACATTTTCTGAGTATTTTGTACTTTTTGAACATTTAAGGGTATACATAGCAACGGTCCCTTGTAAGGTTTGTCTTTTGCAGTTCGATTGATGCATCAGGATTTAAACTGCGTAAGATTACTTTAGCTGAATTGCTGTGAGATATATGATCTCGGCGAAATATTTCCTGTTGAACAAGAGGCCTGCCTAATTTGCTCAAAAATATAAGACGTCAGAAATTATTTTTCTTACTCCCGTCTTGATTTATTGAAGTAAATAAATAACAACCGTTATATTTTGTAATGTCCAACATGTTGTGGAATAGGGTTGATAGCCATCGATCGATTAGATCTGCGCCTGCAAGTGCAATTTTTGGCCAATTAATTTATCAATTCCTGTCTTAGTGTCATGGCGTTAGTATGATATAATGTGCATACTAAAATAACAAACCTATTTTGCTTGTGTACGAGAACAAATGCAAGATTGTTTGTCTTATTTTATTTATCGAGAAGAATTTAGAAGTTTTCTGGTATATTTTTCATATCCAATTTAATTAGCAGAGGGTACTTCTTATTCTTTCGGACTGGAGAACCATAGTAAGGTTTCCTTTGAGTAGTTAATTTTGAAATCCTTAGTATGTAAGCAAATTGTTGCATATAACTATTCGACATTTCAAATCTTTAACTAAATACAAAACAATGCAAATATCTTGTTCCGGCTTTCAGTTTACAGCTTTATGTGTATGTGTTTGCTTGCAACAACCATGTATAATTTATCTGAACGTTACATAGAGCCCGGATACTTATCCCATATTTGCCGGTTTTAGAGTGTATATATTCCTTGAAAGGGCTACGTTCAACTAACTGTAACTAACTGTTCACCTACGGTCGTACTTTCGCCAGTAATAACACATTATTCTAAAATTTCCTTCCCAGCGACGCCATAAGTCACTTATAAGAGCTAGTTTATCTCGCGCTTGTCCAAATTTCTGTCTGACTTTTTATCGAATGGAGAACTCGCAGTACATTCTGAAATCGTTGCCTTCGATATTGGCCTACCCTTCTTATCATCTCACAATCTTACTAGCCATACCACGAGATCGAAATACATACGAGCTAAGAGAAGAACGCCCAAATATGCTTTTGTTGAAATTTCGTCTACCAGAATCCAGTTATCTTTAAAACTGAATGGATATAATTATTGTTAAAGAAATTCACAGCAAATATATTTGACTTAGATACGCCTAAATCGCTTTAAAAGTAAAACATAGTTAAAAATTTCGTTGACATTTGTATTGGGCAATATTGACCCATAAATACAGTATCCGTAACTTTGTTCGTAGGCCACATCCAAAAATAGTATTTAACTTAATTGAACTTTTAAGACCAAATTTAGGCCAAAAAAATAATTGTCAGAAAATTTCACGAATCAGTTTTCAGAACGTCCGAAGTTATAAGAACTCAAAAACGGTTTGGGCAATTTTGACCCATTAATACAGGATAAGGGTTAACAAAAGTATTCCATTTATTATTTAATATTAGTTGTTTAATTAGTTTAATTAGTTTAATTCATTGTTCAACATAAAAGTATAATTGATAACTTATACACTAGGGATCGCACAACTGTTCACTTCAAATTACCCTCACAGACTGTCCTACTCTAATCGTCAAGTTATAGTTCGTCCCGTCTGTTCTATTCTATTGTTCCTTTCTACAGTCATGGTCCGTCCGTCAGAGTTACCATCCTACAATCGGCCCTCCTGACGGCAATACGTCCCGGATTGCGAGATCCAAGGCTTCATGTTCTCAGCTACTGTCGACGTTCGGTTTGGCCCTTCATGGTCACCAACCTTTTCAACTTCATATCGGCCGTGTCTCATCACTCGAACGATTTTATAAGGACCAAGAAATTTTCCTTTCAATTTTAGATCAGAACCGAATTGGGTACGCTTGATAGCAATCAGATCATCAAGGTTATAGACGATTTCAGGTTTTCGCTTTCCATTATACGTTTTGCAGTTCTCCTGTTGAATTTCAGCGATATTCTCTCTTGCAGTTGCCCTCAATTCTTCTCGGTCTTTATCAAACTCGTTGATAGTTTCATCTTGCATAATTTGTCGTAAATCCGGTATATCTGGAAGTCGCATTTCCACACCAGTCAATAATTTGAATGGTGATATTTTCGTGCTCCTCGGTGGACTTGCGTTTATCATCATTTGCACTGTTTGTACATGTTTGTACCAACTTTTTGGGTCCTCTTGACAATATTTTGCGATCATTGGCACTATGACCCGATGGAGTCTTTCCACTTGCCCGTTACCCCTTGGCACTCCAGTCGCTATTAGCAAATGTTGAATATTAGATTTTGTGCAATACTCTTCAAAATTCTGTGACGTGAACGCAGTTCCACGATCTGTGATCACTCTTGCTGGATGTCCAAATATTGTCGCCTGCTTTTCCAAACTTTCAATCACGGTCTTGCTATCTGTAGACTTCGTCGGATAAAGCCACACGAATTTTGTAAAGGCATCTACTACTACCAATAGGTGATTGTACGCCTTACTCGTCCGTTCCAAAGGCCCAACATGATCAATGTGATAGGTAGCCAAAGGTCCGTCATTTTTGCATATCGGATTCAGAAAACCCTCTTTCCTTCCACTCTTTGCATCAGTGATGATGCACTGGACACAATTCCTCAATATTTTCTGCGTTTTCGAAGCCAATTGCGGTATGTAATATTGTCTCTTCACTAAATCCTGGGTTTTAGCATTTCCAAAATGACCTTGTCTATGAGCTGTCGTTATAATTTCATCCTCCATCTGGGTTGGGACAACTATCAATTCAGTAACAGGGTCTTTGTATAAAACGTCATTCTTCAAATAAAAATCTTCGTATTGACCGTTTTCCACAGCAGCTCTTATTGCTTTTGTCCACTCATCTGACATCTGTGCATCTCTGAGTCGGTGAGATAAACTACTTTCGACCAACAAACATGACATTCTGCTCAGCGCATCTACATGTTTCATTTTGCTCCCGGGCCGGTGTTCGATTTCATATTGGAATTCTTGCAAAAACATGGCCCACCTTGAAACCCTTGGCGGCACATCTGCCTTTTTCATCGTCATCTTGAAAGCACTACAGTCCGTCACTATCTTAAATGGGGTACCAAGTAGGTATACTCGCCATTTTTTCAAGGCCTCTATAACTGCGAGAACCTCTAATTCATACGAATGGTATCGTTCCTCGTATGGCTTCGTTCTTCGACTCATGAATTGAACGGGATGTAATTGCTGATCCTCTACATCCTTTTGCAAGAGAACGGCGCCATAACCAAATTTGCTCGCATCCGTGTGCACTTCCGTAATGGCATGTGGATTATAAAGTTTCAACACAGGTGCAGAAATAAGCGCCTCTTTCAACTGTCGGCACGCCACTAAGACCTCATCATTCACTTTAAATTGTACATTTTTACGCAGTAAGTCCGTTAATGGTTTTGCAATAATGGCGTAGTCTTGAATAAATCTTCGGAAATATGTAGTCAACCCCAAAAATCGTTCAACAGCCTTGCGGTCTGTTGGTACTGGAAACTTCTCCACTGCTCTTGACTTTTCAGCTCCCGGCATAATAGAACCATCTTGAACTACGTACCCAAGAAAATTTACTTTCTCCTGCAAAATCTGACTCTTGCTCCATTTTATTTTCAATCCGTTCGCAGCTGCTCTTACCAATACAGTATCTAATTTATCGATGCCATCAGCCACGTCCTTGGTGGGAATGATAATATCATCCATGTAGATAATAACAGTCCCATCCTGAATCATATCTCGAAATACTGCCGTTATAAATCTGGTAAATACAGCCGGAGAATTACTAATTCCGAAAGGAACATACAAAAATTCGTATTGTCCACTATTAGTCACAAATGACGTGTACTTCCTGGATGATTCTTCCAACGGCACATGGAAAAACCCATTTACCAAATCTAAAGTCGTGTATATTCTCGCGTTTTGTAATTTGTCCAATACCTCGTCTACTAATGGCATTGGGAAATGGTCTCTAATAATCTTCTCGTTCAGCTTACGGTAATCGCAACATAATCTCTTGGATCCGTCTTTCTTTGCAACCAACACCACTGGGGATGCATATTCCGAACAACTTGGTACAATTATTTCCTCCTTTAACCAATCTGATACTTGTTTGTCGACAATCACCTGATCAGAGAATGGAATTCTTCTGGGTCGTTGATAAACTGGTCCCTCATCTTTCAATATCAACTTCATTTTAACAGGACATTCTACGCTTCTAGCAGGTTTGTATTCTGTTATTAACTTTTCTACGTTCTCGCGGATTGGTTCGGCTAAATGAGAAAGCTCGATGTTTTCATCAGATACACATACTTCCATATTCATGCAGATACTGTTAAACTCTTCCAATAGGTGATTTTGTTCCATAAGCCCTCTAAACTTTGCCTCGCCGTTTCTTATTATTACTTCCGCTTTGGATAGCAAACTGTTACCTATCATTATAGAATGATTCACATCGCGTTCAGCGACAATATAAAATGTAACGTCGAATTGTATTCCATCGATGAGAACCGTCGTAGCGACTCTGCCCATGGTCACTATTCCGCAATCACCAATGCCTTTCAGCAAAACTTTCTCCGGTACGAACTTTACTTCTCCTAAGATAAACAATGTATCAAATCGCATGATGCAAATGTCACAGCCGGTGTCGATTAGCGCAGATAAAGTTTTCCCGCCTACAGTTATGTCTTTGAAAATCAAATTCTGTCCCTTCTGAACCATATTCGCTTCGCTCTTTTCAACCTTCTCTTCTTTCACCTCGGCGTCTTTACATTCAAATGAACGATGACCAGTCTTACGGCATTTAAAACAAGTCACCTGCTTACCCGGACACTCCCTGGCCAAATGTGATTTGTCACCGCATTTGAAACATTTTCTCGTGCTGACCGAATTTTCCGAATGTGATTCTTTCCTTTCTGCTGGGGCAATGTTTGATTGTTTCCCTTGATTTGAAGATCGCGGGGTAAAACGCACCTTCTCGTAAATTTGAATCTGCTCTTTTAACGATCTCACATTATTCGCCGCATAAAGTACAGTCTTATTAGTTTTTGAGTCTGGAATCCCTTCAATGAAATATTCCACAATACTTTTCTCGTCCATGTTTATTTGTTTACCCAGTTCCATCAGAACATATAAATATTCTCGTAATGTTTCATTCTTCTGCAACCGTCGATTTCGCAAATGCCGATGAACCTCAGCTGTTGACAAGCTAGAACCAAATTCCTCGAGTAGTGATGTCTTTAAAGATTTCCAATCGCGAATACCTCGCTGACTTTTCACAAAAAGTTTAGCAGCGCCACTCAGTAGCTGCTTTCCATACACAAACATTTGCAACGGCGACCAATGAACAATTTCAGACATTTCCTCGAATTCTTCAATCCACTGATTTAGTTTTGATGAACTTGTTCCAGTGAACAATGACAGGCTGTCCTCAACATCTTTCAACGTGTACATACTTCTCTGCACAACAACGTCACGTGCCAAACCTTGACCCAGAACCTGCACCGAAATAGAATTGTCGTCAGGTAGATCATCATTGCCACCACTGGCAGTACAATTATTCATGTTATCAGTAGTCGCGTCATGAAAATTCAAATCAAAAAAGTCTAACAGTCTATTCTGTAATTCTGCCTTATTTCCCTGAGTCTCCAAATTATTTTCCCTTAATTTCCTCCTCAGTTCTTCTACTTTCATTGACAAAATAGTTGATCGATCCATCTTCACAATTCAAATATTTCAAATAAATATTTAATCCAATTTATAATAAAAATAACGTTAAATATTATATGTTATGATATTATCGATAACTACAAAACAATTTCAATGCTCTTTTCCAATTTAAATGAATTTATATAATCTGCTGTATTTATAACGTACATATAAATAACATCAACACTCTTCCAATATTCAACAATTTACAAACGAACAGAAAACAGACGGCTACAGTAGTACAATGGGATAAATACTTTGCCCGCAACTCATAGGCAACACAAATAACTTGAAACTTACAAAAAGTCGCACACAGCAACTACAACAACAATATACACTCAGTAAACTGTATTAAACCAACTCAAACCACACTCAGTAGTTTGCTTCAAAAACCACTCAAACCACACTCAGTAGTTTGCTTCAAAAAACACTCAAACCACACTCAGTAGTTTGCTTCAAAAAACACTCAAACCACACTCAGTAGTTTGCTTCAAAAAACACTCAAACCACACCCAGTAGTTTGCTTCAAAATATGAACAGAGCACACTCAATGAACTGAACATCATCGCCCTCAACACAATTTCCAAAACTGTCATAGAACACGCTCAGTGAACTATTCCAATCATCCGCAGAAGTATACACAATTTCCCCCAACCACTGTAATCGCCTTTTCTCTGAACTTCTAATTATTTACTTCATAGCAAATACATACATACATTGACATTTGTTGATACACATAACTTACAATAAATATCAATATCTACTTGTGCTCGTACCACTACCAACTTGTTTCAGCTTCCACCTGTTCCGCTCTCCACATCAGATCTCTGTTCGGCATATAATTTGCAAACTTCGGCTTCCTCCAACAACTCGATTCTCTGCTCACAACTTCAACAATGCATGATTCGGCTACATGCAACAACAACACAATGTTCTTTTTCTGGTAGGGTTTTTGTGCTTTTACTTATTGACACAATTTTGAAGCAATCATCCCTTTTTCACAAATGACTTGATCGTTGTGCTCTCAGTTGTTCACTCTCAACAGTTTATATTTTTTCTTGCGACTTTGCTCTTCTTATTGTCTCCCTTCTCGCTACGTTGTTCTTTACTGCACAAACACGAAAAATAGTAACGTCTATTTCATCATCTTTTGTCACTATGCAACTATTTTGACTTTGCTTGCAAGTGTTTGTCCTTGCTTTTTTTTTCCCTTTCACGCACAAGCACAAAAAAAATAGTAACGTATTTTTTAAACTTCTTCTGTCACTACGCAACGATTTTCATGTTGCTTCTCGTCTGTATGCAAGCGTTTGTTTAACAACGTAGATTTCTGTTTTTAGTTCTTTCACAAAGTGTTTTACACAACTTCTTCATATCATTTAGTCACTTCTATTAACATTTGAGCACATTCACTATGTTTTTCACAGTTTTTTTTTCTTTTTCACATCTAAAATTTTGGATGAGCCCCCATAAGTTTGTGGGATTCTCGTTTAACGACGAGAAGTTTACCCTTCATGGTTTACTGACCATGTTCTCCAATGGTTAGTGCCTTTGGGTTTATTGAAACACTTTGATTTAAGTATGATAATTAACAAAAGTATTCCATTTATTATTTAATATTAGTTGTTTAATTAGTTTAATTAGTTTAATTCATTGTTCAACATAAAAGTATAATTGATAACTTATACACTAGGGATCGCACAACTGTTCACTTCAAATTACCCTCACAGACTGTCCTACTCTAATCGTCAAGTTATAGTTCGTCCCGTCTGTTCTATTCTATTGTTCCTTTCTACAGTCATGGTCCGTCCGTCAGAGTTACCATCCTACATACATTATTTTCGAATTTCCATAAAAGAAACTATAAATTTTTTTTTTTTTTTTTAACATACATAAATCATATTTTTCTTTATTTCCACAATGTGGAAAGCAATTGGCAATGTAGTGAGCACTTGAGCATCATGAAATCATAATACAAACATACAAAAAATTGTACGGAAAATCGTTTGGTAATATATCCATCCTGATTCAATATATAGATCATTAAATGTTTTCAGTGTCCTCCCTCTGAGTACAATGATGCATGAAAGCTTCACAACAAATGTGGAAATGGTAATAAACGAAACAAAAAATAGACAAAATACAGACAAATAACTATACAAATGTTTGTATGTCTCGTGTCCTTTCAATGGACAGTGAAATCACATAAGCATGGGAATAACAACGAATTGAAATGGTAGTAGAGAATGAAAGAGAAATTTAATTTAAGTGTTTGACTCAAATGCAGTGACAGAGTTGGCATACACACTATGAACATTTATCAACAGATAGACAAAATATTTTTGTAACAATAAATGAATTTGAAAAACATTTCATGCGAAATTTGTTGTTTTGGTTTAGCTAGACACAGATATCGCATAAGTTGTAACGCTTAAAAAGCCTTTTATAAACAAAACAAAAGCACATTCGTATAATTTCACATAAGATTCGATGCCTGCTATTAACAGAATAGGGACGTATCAATTCAAACTTCATTAGTTCATTACAGTGTTTTGGTTACTCATACATTGTTGTTTATAAACCATTTTTAAGCAATTTTCGAGAAAACAATATTCATAAACGATTCACACCTTCAATAAGTTAAAGTAGGGTTGTCTCTACTTTAAGCGTGCTATAACTTGACGTTTGTACAATTTATTGTATATTTATGAATTTTAAATCTTTATTTTGAGTTTTTCAGTATTTTTCCTATTGGAAAGAGTTGTTGCATGTATTCATTGTGTAGGAAATTTTCTTTTTAATCATTGCGCATATAGAAAAGTATCTAAATTGACACTTTTCACTCATGAATTGCTATTTGAAAAATATTTCTCCAAAATTCTTCAAAAATAATTTCTAAATAATGAAATAATATTCGTAATGTATAAACAATCAAAACAAGGAAACAATGTAATCGGTATCCGATTATTATTTCAACATGAGAAAAAGAAAATAATTTTTTTTTAATATAATTTTTAATTTAACGTCTTTCTTATTGTCATGATAATCGTAGTCAATGAAACATTCATAGTTATTATAAGTGGAAATACATGTTTGGTATCCGATTACAAAGCTGTTGTATCCGATTATAAAGCTTTTTGTATACATTATTAACGTCCAATAACAGTCGTCGTTGCCACCGGAACACATTTGGCTAAAGGACTGATAACAAATGTTTATGAATACAATTTCTTATTAAAGGTTTTTTAGAGCTAATGAATATTTTAGCTAGAGAACGCTTCATATCCACTTTAGAAATTTATTATGAATATGGCCGTAAGTGTTTGTTTATAATTTATAATCAAAATTCGGAATATTTTTTGAATACAATGTCAACATCAATACTGTCCAACATCAAAATCGCATGCTTAAAACGAGCTCATCTCCACCCACCTTAAACAACTCAGCTTGAAGACCATCAGCCGCAACGGCTCGATGCGGAATACCTACAAAAGGAAGTCTATTACCAACCTAAGGAATGTTGACAGGTCTCCTTAATCTTTCTGACATTTTACTAAGAATTTGTTTAACAGACTATAAGCCGTCTATGCGACCCGTTCTTTTGCGTTTGTACAGCAAGAGATAAGGCCGTACAGTAGACCTTGAGTCTGCACAATGAGTAATTGAACTTGTTCGTCGTAAAATAATGGGTTATAAGACTGCAGAACGGACACTAAGTGTGTACAGCGATTTTGTTTGCACTTGAACAAGTGACAATAAGTCTGTCGAACGGAATATGGTCAGTTACACTTGCTCTACGGCTGTACAATGAATCTTGAGTATGTATAAGAGAGTGGGTCAATTTGTATGGAGTTAAAATAAATGCACAAGCCTTTATAAAAATCGTACTTACTTACTTACTTAAGTGGCCCATTACAACTTACGAACATGGTTCATAAGTTTGAGGCCTGAAGTACTAAAGAATTCCACACGCTTCGGTTTTGTGCGTGTGTTCTCCAGTTAGTCCTACCAGATGGTGGCACGTCGCCTACCACTTGGTCCTTCCAACGGAGTTTGGGTCTCCCTGCTCTACGCCGTCCTTCAGGTTCGCCTTAAAACACCTTTCTCGCTGGAGCATTTACATCCATCCTGGCAACATGACCCAGCCATCGTAGTCGTTGCATTCTGACTCTTTTAGCTACGTCGATGTCGTGGTAAAGCTCATACAGCTCATGGTTCATCCGATGGCGAAACTCGCCGTCGACACAGATAGGTCCATAAATTTTTCGGAGTACTTTTATCTCGAATACTCCCAGGTTTTGTATGTCCCTTGTAGTAAGCACCCATGATTCGGCAGCATACAACAGAACAGGTAGGATAAGCACCTGGCAAAGCTGTTTCTTAGTATTCCGAGATAAGGTGGTGTTACTAAAGTGCTGCCGAAGTCCGTAGAAACATCTATTGGCTAGCACTATTCTCCGTTTAATTTCTTGGCTGACATTATTTTTCTTGTTGGCGGAAGATCCGAGGTAGGTAAACTCGTCGACTACCTCAAAACAATAATTGTCGACGTTCACGGTGCGTCCCCAACGACAGGACTCTTTGTTCGTCGAAATCATTATTTTTGTTTTGTCCTCGTTGACCGCTAAACCCATTTTTGCTGACTCCTTTTCTAGTGATGAGAAAACTGCAGTAACATCCCGCAGATTTCGACCAATGATGTCTATATCATCGGCATAGGCTAGTGGCATATGGCTCTTGTGGAATATGGTGCCAGACATGTTGACACCAGCCTTTCTCATCACCTTCTCCATAACTATATTAAATAGTGTACAGGACAGGCTATCGCCCTGCCTGAGACCTCTTTCCGTGTTAAATGGTTCAGACTGATCCTTACCAATCTTAACAGAGGATTTGGAGTTGTCTAAGGTACATTTGCAAAGTCGAATCAGCTTTGCGGGAATACCAAACTCAGACATGGTCTCATAAAGCCTATTCCTTATCGGAGAGTCGAAGGCAGCTTTATAGTCGACAAAGAGGTGGTAGGTGTCGATCTGCTTTTCATGGGTTTTTTCCAGGATCTGTCGTAAGGTGAATATTTGATCCGTCGTAGATTTGCCAGGCCTAAAGCCGCACTGATATGATCCAATTAGTTTTTCTACAATTGGCTTTAGACGTTCACACAATATGCTTGAAAGGACCTTGTACGCAATTGGTAATAGGCTTATTCCACGATAGTTCTTACATTCACTACGATCTCCTTTCTTGTATATGGGACATAACAGACTGAGACTCCAATCCCCGGGAGTCTCAGCCTTAAACAATTCAGCAGGGAGACTATCGGCTCCGGCAGCTTTGTTGTTTTAAAGGCGGGAGATGGCCATACGTATCTCGCTCTGGCTCGGAGGTGGACAGTTAATACCATCGTCATGGATTGGAGCGGGGTCTTCTGGATTGGTGTCAGTATCCAGTAAATTTCTAAAGTGGTCTCTCCATATATTCAGAACGCTATCCGGGTCCGTCACTAGCTGACCATCGCTGTCCTTGCAGGAGGGCAACCCTGTTCCACGCATTCTCGCTTTAACTCTCTTGTAGAATTTTCGGGCTTCCCCTCTACTTCAGAGCAACTCAGTACACTCATCCTGTCTCTTCTTCAGCTCCTTCTTTTTTCTTCTAAAAAGACGAGTTGCCTGTCGTCTCTTCTCCCTGTGCCGTTCACGAACAGCTCGCGTTGCCATTGGCTGCAGTTTTGCCCTGTATGCAGCATCCGTCTCTCTCGTGGCATTGCGACATTCATCATCGTACCAGGCATCTTCTTGAGACGGCTTTGAGTACCCAAGTACGCTTCTCGCAGTCCGTTCTATGGAGTCGGCTATATATTGCCACTGCGAGGTTATATTATCAGGGGTTGGAGCATTCCGCAACAGTTGAGTTAGGTGGTTGGAGTAGGCATCCGCTACCTCTGTGGTCCGTAGTTTACCGATGTCCAGCTTTCGTTGTGCCTGGTTACGTACGATTTTCGCCATGCTTAGCCTAGTGCGTACCTTAACTGCGGTAAGGAAGTGATCAGAGTCAATGTTCGCACCCCTAATCACTCGTACGTCCAGAACACTCGATGCGTGCCTTCCATCGACTACCACATGATCAATCTGATTCCTCGTCAATTGATATGGAGATAACCATGTTGCCTTATGAATATTTTTATGGTCAAATCTAGTGCTGCTAACTACCATATTTCTTGCCGCAGAGAAATCAATCAGTCTGATGCCATTGTTCGACGTTTCGGTGTGCAGACTGAATTTTCCGATGGTAGGCTCAAATGCGGTTTCCCTGCCTATTTTAGCATTAAAATCGCCTAGTACAATTTTAATGTCATGGCTCGGGCTACGGTCATATACATTTTCTAGGCTCTCGTAGAACTCGTCTTTGTCCTCATCGCTTTTCTCTTCTGTCGGAGCATGGGCACATATAAGTGTTATGTGGAAAAACTTAGCCTCGACTCTTATGGTTGCTATACGTTCACACACCGGTTTGAACCTTGAGACTAGGTGTCGCAGTCTTTTGCCAACCACAAATCCACAACCAAACTCGTGCTTGTCCGCATGGCCACTATAGTAGATGTCGCACGTCTTCATGCGCGAGCACCCGTGTCCCGTCCACCGGATTTCCTGTAAAGCGGTTATGTCAGTCTTGTATTTTTCGAGGCCTTCCGCCAGTTGGATGGAGGCACCTGGTCTATACAGTGTTCTAACATTCCAGGTGCATATCCTCAAATCATGGTCCTTAATTCGTTTGCGGTGGTCGTCAACATTTTGGGGGGTCCGTTTTATTCTTATCTTACTTCTTTTCATTGCAAGTATAAACGTCAGTGGCAAAATCGTATTCTACGATAAATTCTAAGAAAATTTGCCCGGTTTTTAACGAGAAACTTTTCGTATTGGAAAAAAATACACAACAAGCCTTACAACTGCCCCGGAATCGCTTCTAGAAGGTTCAAACGTAAGAACGACCCCCAGTCATTTATCCTTCCTAAAAATTTTCCTCAACATACTTTATCCCTATCTTTACCCCATAAGAGGGCACCCTTGAGGGGGAGTCGCTCCCAGAGGGGTGAGAGAGATACAATGTGATACACGGGTAGTAGTAGTAGTAGTAGTAGTAGTAGTAGTAGTCATCTCCAAAAAATTTTTCTTTCATTGTCGGCTCCCCTCGAATGTTGTTGACAGCAACTTCGCTGTATTAATTGTCGTGTCAATCGGCGTGTCTAGTAAGAGCTTCTCAAACAGTGACGTTCGCATTCGTCGATAAACAAGTAGGTGCCGTTAGTTGTGAATCTTAAAATTGAAAGCGTGTTAATTCACAACAACGCGAGAAGCTATCCCATACCTCATTCATGGGGTGCAAAGGAAAATTAAGTTTTTTTTTAAGTACACGACACCACGGATATAAATTTGCAGACGACATATTAATTTTGAATCAGTGAGCGGTGGGGTCATTCCCAAACTATAATTTAGCCACAGAGAGATACAGTTTGGTACACAGATAGTACTCGGCACTTCAGGTTGAAACTTGCAAACGGAATTAGTTATTCTCAATCAGTGGGCGAAGGGGTCTTGGCAAAACTGTATTTTAGCCCTAGAGCGATAATATTTGATACACAGATAATACTTGAAACCAAAAAGTATAATTAAATTTATCAAAACGTACATTTGTTGTACCAGAAAGTACATTTATTGTACTAAAAAGTAAAATTTATTTTACACAAAACTACATTTATTGTACCAGAGAGTGGAATTGATTGTGCCAAAAGAACCATTATTGTACAAAGTGAACAGTTTATTATACCAAAAAGTACATTTACGACATCAAAAAGTACAATTTATTGTACTTAAAAGTACAATTTATTGTATTAAAAAATACTTTTATCACACACAAAAAAACCAATTTATTGTACCACGGAGTACCTTTATTGTACCATAAAATAATTTAAATGTACTAATAGTACTTTTATTGTACCAAAAAAATCTTAAATTGTGCCAAATATTACAAAGTGCAACAGTGAAAAAATACCCGAACGTGACTATATACGGTCGTTAGTACAACCGGGGCTGAGTAAAACCCTAGTTCAGTTTGGTTAAATTGGCTACCAATTTTTTTTGGCCCCTAAACTTTTTGAAGGCCCTTGGATCCCTTAAAAAAATGTGACTACAGTTTTTAGCCAACAGTTCCTACAGTTTTTCTCTTCTTAAGCAAAGTTTCTAGTAATAGTCAGCATAAGAAATTGATTTAATTGTATTTCCCAAAAAAAATAGACGTCCCTCGTTTTAAATGGGTTTGTTCAGAGAAGTTATTCGGTGTTACCTAAACTATAATTCCACTGAATAGAGTATGCAAAAAAACTGGATTTCCTATGAATTATGCTTAAAAAAGAGAAAAAATTTGATTTTTGTTAAGTTTTTTTTAAAAAAAATTTTTTTTGGGAAATACAATTAAATCAATTTCTTATGCGGACTATTACTAGAAACTTAGCTTTAGAAGAGAAAAACTGTAGGAACTGTTGGCCAGAAACTGTAGTCACCTTTAATAAAGGGATCGAAGGGATTGCAAAAACTTTGGTAGCCAATCTAGCCAAATTAGGGTTTTACTCAGCTCCGGTTGTACTATCTAACCTATATAGTCACGTTTGGGTGTTTTTCAAAAAGTTAGATTTTTTGTCATAGTGTAATTTTTGTTGTATCTAAAGAATTGTATTTTGACCAATGGTGTTTTTCTTGAGCCGGAATTTTTTTTTTTAATTTTATTTGCTGAAACTTTTGCAGCATTTTGACATGTTTCTCAGAACTGTGTAGGTAAAATTTAAGAAATAATTACACGATGTCAGTTTGTTCTATCAAAACTATTGGCAAAAATTCGCCAGAAAAAAGTATGTTGGTAAACACATTTTGAAGAGAAATAAGAAACATCTTAAACCTGCATTTGTTAACATCTGAAACTTTCTTAAGCAATACCAAACGCGAAATTTCAATTTCATTAATGCAATAAAATTTTCACATTTTCATCATAACCATTAATGATGACTACAATTGGATGTGAAATAAAATTGTTAACCTTGCTACGTTCATGGGTCGGTCGTTAAACATTAAATAATTCATGCTTGCGTATCGCAGAGAAGCCATTACTTATTTAATTTCGAATTCATATATATTTTCAAATACAAAAGTTTTTTTTGGCACTTTATTTATGACGTGCACGTTTTAAAGTATACATATTATGATAATTATTTTATTAGCTGTTTGCCTAAAGCTGGTATGCGATATGGGTGCGTATGATTAATAAATATGTGCAAAATATACATATACATACATAAATAAGGCTAGCAGCGTTTTTATCCAAATATCTATGACGTTAAACGCACAGTAAAAGTTAATGTAACAAAATATGCAAATTTTTTTTTGGAAGATATCATATCGCTCTTTTGGTGCAAGACCGGCATAACTCAAAAATATCGATTCCGAGATAAATGCATTTAAAAGTTTCAATTGAGATGAAATATCTCTCAAGCAAAGTGTAAAAAAGATATTAATATTCTTTTTATGCACACCATAAAAGTATGATATAACGAACGATACTACGTGATTAACTCAGTAATCACATTTTTTGATTTCTGCCGATCTTGCACCAAATGAGTGATATGTATATTTGAAATATGACTTAAAAACTTAACTTAATTTACAACCTTTACACCCCATGAATGAGGTATGGGTTGCTCCTTATGTTGTTGTGAATTAACACGCTTTCTATTTTAGATTCACAACTAACGGCACCTACTTGTTTATCGACGAATGCGAACGTCACTGTTTGAGAAGCTCCTACTAGACAGGCCGATTACTGCGAAGTTGCTGTCGACAACTTTGAAATATGACAAGACATTTCAAATATTTCTATAAGATGAGCTCCATAAATTACAAGTGGTATAAACATTGATTATTTGTATACCCTTCACCTTGCGCATGTTCTTTCATTTGTAACGCCCATAAGGAGGCGTGGTAGGTATGACAATATATATATATATATAAATGATAAGCATCGAAATCTGAGTCGATTTAAGGGTGAACGTCTGTCCGTCTATCTGTCCCCGCGATTACAGCCGTAGTTTAAGGACAATCAAGCTGAAAGCGGAGGTTGAGTAGTAAGATGAGACCGATCGGTAAAAAACTACTCCCTCCTCCCATACAAAATCCCTATTTTTTGGGGTGTCCGTATGTCAGTCCCCTTGATTACAGCAGTAATTTAAGAGCAATCAAGCTGAAATATTGTCTGAAAGCTTTTCTGCTCTAAGCGGAGGTTGAGTATTAAAATGAGACCGATCGGTCAAAAACTACTCTCACCTCCCATACAAACTCTCCCTTTTTTGGGTTTGTCCATGCAATTCCAGACGTATTTTAGAAGGTATATAGCTGACATTTAGTAAGCAAGATTCAATATCTAAGCGGAGGCTACATTCTAAGATAAGCAATGTCGGTCAAAAACTACTCCCACCTCCCATTCAAACTACCTTTTTTATGGTGTCCGCGTAACTGCCCCCGCGATTTTAGCCTTAGCTTAGGAAATATTGATCAGAAATTGTATATGCAAGCTTTAATCCTATAATGGGAGCTTACGTTGTAAGATGAGCAATATCGGACGAATACTTCTGCCACCTTCCATACGAACTCTCCCTTTTTGGGATTGTCCGTCTGCAGCAAAGGTTAAGTTCTAAAATAAGCATGATCGAATTTAAACTACTCCCACATCCCACACTACTTCCCATTTTTGGGGAGTTACAAAATTCATAAAAAAAGCTCCAACTCACCAACTTATAAACTTATCGGTAAATCGAATAAAATCGATACAAAATTACTGACAAAATGGATGTGTGAATCTAAAAGTCACGTCCACTTCTCAGCAACTTCCCTGTTTTGTGGTACAAAGTTTAATAAAATATAGTTGTAGTGCAAATAACCAGTTTTACCACCATTTTTAAAAATGGTGAAGGGTATCTGAGCTTTGGCATAGCTGAAGCCTTACTAGTTTAACTTAATTTTTTAATTTTCCCCAAAACACTGCAAAGTAAATAATTCAGGTATATTTATTATGACCTTAAAGAAAAACTTCGTCGTTAACGTGCCAATGATACTTTTACTTACTTACATCAAAAACCAACCTCGTAGCGTCGCCATAAAACCAATCAACTAATTTGACACAGGTGTCAAACCTAATAATGTTGATAACATCCTCATATTGTCTCCTAACAGCTATTTGTTATATTATATGTAGCTTACACCATATTATCACAATTATTATTATTAGCCTTTAAAACATCTTGAAACATATATATATTTATATCTTAGTGCCAAAGTCAGAAGCCGAAATGATCAAAGATTTCCATTCGCTTCGATCTTGTGCGCACCGTCTCCAGTCAGTCCTACCAAGCAGCGTCAGTGATTCCTCCACCTGGTCCTTCCAACGTAGTCGCGGTCTCCCTCTTTTGCGCCGTCCTTCGAGGTCTTGATAGAATACCTTTCGCGCTGGAGATTCCTCATCCATTCTCACGACATGGCCTAGCCAGCGTAATCGTTGCACTTTGATCCGCTTGACGACATCAATGTCGTGGTATAACTCGTACAGCTCATGGTTCATCCGAATCCTAAACTCGCCGTTTACGCAAATGGGTCCATATATTTTGCGGAGTATTTTTCTCTCAAACACCGCCAGATGAGCTGCATCTGCCTGTGTAAGCACCCAAGATTCGGAGGCGTACAACAGGACCGGTAAAATTAGTACCTGGTACAGCTGGACTTTGGTAGTTCGAGATAGGGTGGTGTTTATAAAGTGCTCGCGTAGTCCAAAGAAACACCTGTTAGCAAGCACTATTCTCCGTTTTATTTCGAGGCTGACACTGTTGTTCTTGTTCATGGCGGATCCAAGGTAGATAAATTCATCCACTACCTCAAAGCAATAGTTTTCAACGTTCACGCTGCGTCCCCAACGGGTGGACACTTTGTTCGATGATACCATTAACTTCGTCTTGTCCTCATTCACTGCCAAACCCATTTTCTCTGACTCCCTTTCGACTGATGTGAAAACAGCTGTTACCTCTCGCATCGTTCGACACCTTCTCCATCACTATGTTGAACAGCATACATGACAAACCGTCACCCTGTCTAAGGCCTCTCGTCGTATCGAATGGTGCAGATAGATCCTTGCCAATCCGAACAGAGGATTTGGCATTTGTAAGGGTACACCGGCAGAGACGAATTATCTTCGCAGGAATACCGAACTCAGACATGGCTTCGTATAGTCGACGCCTGATGGGACTATCGAAGGCAGCTTTGTAATCGACAAAGAGGTGGTAAGTGTCGATTTGCTTCTCATGGGTTTTCTCAAGAATCTGCCGTAGTGTAAATATCTGATCCGTCGTGGATTTGCCTGGTCTAAAGCCGCACTGATAAGGTCCAATCAGGTTTTCCACAATTGGCTTTAGACGTTCACACAGTATGCTGGACAGGACCTTATACGCAATGGGTAAGAGGCTAATTCCACGATAGTTTTTACAATCACTACGGTCACCTTTTTTGTAGATTGGACATAGCACACTGAGATTCCAATCCTCTGGCATGCTCTCCTGAAGCCAAATGTTCTCTATGAGCTGTTGCATGCTTAAAACAAGCTCATCTCCACCCGCCTTAAACAACTCAGCTGGAAGACCATCAGCCCCAGCGGCCTTGTTGTTCTTTAGGCCGAGTTTTCACACATCAATAGGCTGCAGAAGTGATCTTTATATATTCTCAGTACGCTCTCGGAGTCAGTAACGAGATGACCATCCTTGTCTTTACAGGAGGGAAGACCTGTTCCATGTACCTTTCCTTTTATCTTCTGATAGAATTTTCGGGCTTCACCTCTGTTCCTGTAATCTTCAATACACACATTATTCCGCTCCTTAAGCTCTCGTTTTTTTTTTTTGCCTGAAGAGTCGAGTCGCCTCCCGCCTCTTCTCCTTATACTTTTCATGAACAGCTCGCGTTGCCATTGGCTGCAGTTTGCCCCTGTATGCAGCATCTTGTTCCCGGGTGGCATCGCGGCATTGGTCATCGTACCAGGCATTATCGTTAAAGGGCTTCACATACCCTAGTACGGACCGCGCAGTCCTTTCCATCGAGTGGGCAATATGTTGCCATTGCGCGCTAGTATTTTCGGGAGTTGGAGCATCAAGAAGTAGTTGAGTGAGTTGGTCAGAATAGGCGTTGGCTATCTCCGCGGTCTGCAGTTTAGCGATGTCCAGCTTTCTCTGTGCCTGGTTACGCAGGGTTTTCGCTCTGCTTAGCCTTGTACGCACCTTCACTGCAGTGAGGTGGTGATCCGAGTTGATGTTCGCGCCTCTGATCACTCGTACGTCTAAGACACTTGACGCGTGCCTTCCATCGATTACCACGTGATCAATTTGATTTCTCGTTACTTGATCAGGAGATATCCACGTTGCTTTGTGAATGTTTTTGTGGTCAAATCGTGTGCTGCTAATTACCATGTATTATCACAATTGCTAGCCATTATTTAAAATATATATATTTTTTTATTTTATTGAAATTATAAATCTAATTTAGTTGCAAAAGAAAATTTATTATTGTTACGGAACAATAAAATTTTGTCGAAAAGATTAATGGCGAAATAAATTTATTGCAAACTCATTAAGCAATAATTTCCATTCCAACCGTAAGTTATATATATATCAAATATCAAAAGATTTACCACATACTGATTTAATTATAAGTCAAACGACAAACGACACAAACCACACAAATACAGATTCATACCACTGATTTTGGTTGTTGTGAATATAAAAGTGAAAACAAAAAACTAAAATTAACCGCATACAATTGGATTACATTGTCATTAACAGATACGCAATATATACATACGTATGTTTGTGTTTGTGAGTAAAGTCGTCATATGTGCCAAATGGATAATTATTTTTTCATATACACCATATTTGCATTGCTTTGACGTAGATGATAAGAAACTAAAGCAAATATGGTTTTTTTTTTCTTTCAATTGTGGTTGAACAGTAAGTCATAAAAGGCATTAAACACAAAATTCTTTGATTTTGAGGAAATGATGGCAAATTGCATTATTTTTGATAGTATCTCTAAGTCGCTAAATATTTTTTTAAAGTGTGGGTCATACATTAAACTCCCTAGGAAGCATCATGGAAGCAGCAGGAGCTGATTCGTATAAAAATTAATAAAATAACAAATTAATGGGGACCACCTTAAGGGTTTAAGATAGATTGTAGATATATTCTGAGAAAATTTTGGGGTTGTACAAATATTGGAGGACGGTCATACATTACACCTCTCTAGGGGCAACTCCGGGGCAGACAGAGCGATGGGAGCAAATTTCATAAAAACCAGTACAGAAATTTCAGTCAGTTAAACTGACTGATAAATACCATCACCCAATATAAGATATTGTTTAAGTCTTGAGTTATTGAAATTAACCGATTTGTAATTAAAACCAGTTAGAAAGTTTCAGTCGGGCAACCCAACTTAGAATTACCCTTACCCTCAGTAAAACAAATAATTTTCTATTATATTGATATTATTACTCGATTTCTAAAGTGGGCGGAGTGGTACATTTGTATGGGAGGTACTAGAAGGGGTGTGGTTAGGCTTCCAGATTTATTCTCCATTACTTTATCCTGTTATAGCTTAACTAATTACAGAATTTGGGCACGATTGCCTTGGGTGTACTGATATTATTAGTACATCCCTAAAGTGGGCGGAAAGGTACATTTGTATGGGAGGTACCATAAGGTGCGTCGCTAGACTTCCAATTTTTTCTCCAAAACTTTGTCCTGTTATAACATAACAAAATACAGAATTTGGGCACGATCGTGTCGAGTGTATTGATATTATTACCCAATTTCTAAAGTGGGTGGAATGGTACATTTGTATGGGAGGTACCAGAAGGGGCGTGTCTAGACTTCCAGATTTTTTTCTCCAAAACTTTATCTTGCTTAAATTTTACCAAATACAGAATTTGGGCACGATCGCGTTATGCCTTTAATAATATTAATCGATTTCTAAAGAGGGCGGTACCAGATGTGTATGGGAGGTACCAGATGGGGCGTGAATAGACTTCCATTTTTTTTCTCCAAAACTTTATCCTGTTATAGCTTTACTAAAAATAGAATTTGGGTACGATCACGTTTAATTTCTTGATATTATTTCCCCAAGGTAGAAAGGTAGATTTGTATGGGAGGTACCAGAAGGGGCGTGACTAGGCTTTCAAATTTTTTTCCAAAACTTTATCCTGTTATAGCTTTACTAAATAAAGAATTTGGGGACGATCCCGTAGGGTGTATTGATATTATTACTCGAATTCTAAAGTGGGCGGAATGATGTATTTGTATGGGAGGTATCAGAAGGGGCGGGGCCATGCAGCCCATTTGCAATACCGTAAGTAGTTTTGAGAAAATAATAACTCGTGAAAATTTCAAAACATTTGGTTGCGTCTTTCGAAAGTTATCGTGCGAACCAGCCGGACAGCCACCAGACAGACAGACAGACAGACGGACATGGCTCAAACGACTTAAAAAGGCATGAATCTAATTTGGTTCAAAGAAGCCTAGGGTCTAAAGTCACTCCTTCTATGTGTTACACTTTTGGGTCGTATCAAATGATATATACCCTCATCCCTAAGGGTGATGGTATAAAAATTTCGATATGGGTGCCCCCTTAGGGGGTGAAGTTGGGGGTTAGGTTTGGGGAAAATGTTAGGAGGGAAATGTGACTGGGGGACGTTCATACATTTTAACCCTGTAGGGGTGATTCCGGGGCAGTTGCGGGGCTAGTTGTGGATTTTTTCCCCAACCGAAAAAATTCGATTTTGATTTCAGACCCATGGTTTCTTGTGCAAATAATCTTAGAATTCGTTGTAGATAACGATTTTGATAACCATTTGGTGCATTTTTTTTTTTGCTCCAGACAATCTGACCCACTCTAATGTATAGCTTTCCCCAGGCGCACGAACGCAGAGAAAGGTATATTCGTTTTGTTCTTCCATTTTATACGTCCATAAGGATACGTGATAGATATGACAATGATCAGTACCGAATTCTGAGTCAATTTAAATCTGACCGTCTGTCCTCGCGATTACTGACGTAGTTTAAAAGATATCGAACGGAAATTTGGAATGGAGGTATCCTATAAATTGAGGTTAAGTTCTAAGTTGGGTGAGATCGGCCAAAAGCTACTCCCACCTCCCATACAAACTTCCCATTTTTGGAGCTGTCCCTGGGATTATTGACATATTTTAAGACCTACCGAGCTGAAATTTTGTACGCAAGCTACTATGCTCTAAGCGAAGGGTGAGTTCTGAGATGATCAAGATCGATCAAAAACTACTCCCGCCTCCCACACAAAATTGCCTTTTTTTTTGGGGTCTGTCCCGGCGATTGCAGCGGTAGTTTAAGAAGCTATAGAGCTAAAATTTGGTATGCAAGCTCCTATCCTCTAAGAGGTTACTTTATAAGATGAGCAAGATCGGACAAAAACTACTTCCACCTCCCACACAAACTCCCCCTTTTTGGGGGTGTCCGCCTATCTGCCCCCGCTATTATGGCCATAGTTTCAGAGCAATTGAGCTAGAATTTGATACGGAAGCTTATATCCTCTAAAGTTAGGTGTAGTTCCAATATGATCAATATCGGACAAAAACTACTTACACCTCAAATACAAATTCCTCCTTTTTGGGTGTATCTGTCTCCCGATTATAGCCGTAGTTAAAGAGCTATCGAGCTGAAATTTGGCGCACACGCTTCCTGCGGTGAGCAAAAAACACTCCCACCTCACATTCAAACACCCCCTTTTTGGGGGTGGCCGCCTGTCTGTTCGCACTATAACAGCAAAAGTTTAAATCTGATAAAACTACTCACACCTCCTATACCAAACTTCCCCTTTTTGGAGATTAAAAAATACATAACAATATTCTTAAGTCAAATAAGAAGATGACACAAAATGGATGTTTGAGAATAAAAGTTACGTCTATCTCTCATACAAACACATCCTTTCGGGACAGGGATGCATACGTCGAAAATTTTTGTGACATCTTTTATAGCTGACATGCAGAAATACTCGAATTTTTTGTTCTGGGAGATATTAATGCTAAAGTAGGAAGGGAAGATGCCTTTGGTTCAGCTGTCAAGAAATTTAGTATGCACAACAATACCTCCGATAACGGATTCAGACTAGTTAGCTTCGCGTCGGCAAGAAACATGGTAGTGAGTAGAACCAGATTCCAGCGTAAAGATATTCACAAGGCAACCTGGATATCCCCTGATCAAAATACAAGAAACCAAATTCATCACGTGGTAATTGATGGAAGGCATGTCCAAGGTACGCATGCGATTAAGTAGTGCTAAAGACGCTCGAAACCAAACGCAAAGGAAGCTACACAGCATAAAGCTGCATACCACCGGGATAGCCGATGCCTACAATCAACTCTCTCAATTACTTCGAACCAACCCCCCTCCCCCTAATTCTGATGTTCCCGACACACAACAGCAGCTTATTGCGAATTCTATGACCACTGCCGCAACGAACGTACTGGGTTATGAAAAACCACGCTTAATGTCGCAAAATGTCTGAAGAAAACCATGCTGCCTACAGGACAAAACTGCATCCAATGGCAAGCGTGCAATGACGGAGCGTTATATTAAGAAGAGGAGTTAAATGACATGCCTCTTTAGGCGGAAAAATCGTCTATGGAAGAAAAAAAAGAGAGCCAGAATATCGAAAATTACAGGGATATAGGTGAATCCAGAAATTTCTACCAAAAGACAAAAAGCTAAAGTTTTGGACCAGGGATCCCCACCTGTAAGGACGGAGGCGGTAATCTGGTCACTGACATTCAGAGTGTTCTGCAAAGTATGGAGAGAACACTTTCGATCACTACTCGTTCCTGAAGTAGCATCAGTGATGAAATCACACCAATCATCGACGATGGATTTGACTGTCCACCATCGGTTCAAAACGAGATCAGCACGGCAGTTGCACGGCTTAAAAACAACAAAGCTGCGGGAGTCGATGGACCGCCGGGAGAGCTTTCTAAAGCCGGCGGCGATGAGCTGGCAAAGTGCATGCACAAGCTCATAAACACGAATTGGCTCAATGAATGCATGCCCGATTATTGGAATCTGAGTGTTCTCTGTTCTGTACTTAGAAAGACGATCCAAGTGTGTGTACCAATTATTGCGGGATTAACATTTTACCTATCGCATATAAAGTCCTGTGTGGCTTTAGACCTGGTAAATCCACGACCGACCAGATATTCACACTACGACAAATTTTTGAAAAGACCCAAGAAATGAAGATCGACACCTACTATCTGTTTATCGACTACAAAGCTGGATTCGGCAGTCTGATACGACAAAAACTATTGAATGCTATGACTGAGTTTGGTATCCACGCGACTGTGCAGGATGACACTGACTGACACGAAGTCTTCATTGAAAATAGGCACAAATCTAACAGAGCCATTTTCTACCAAGCGAGGCTTCAGACACGACGATAGTCTGTCATGCAATATCTTTAACATCATAATGGAGATGATTATGCGGCAGTAGTTAACACGACTGGCACCATGTTTAACAAAAGCCACATGTTCCACGCGTATGCCGATGATTTAGACATCATTGTTCGAGGACTGCGGAATATTACTGCGGCGTTTTCGAGCATTAAGAAGAAGTCGGCAGTCTGTTGATTAATGAGACAAAACCAAGTTGTTTGTTTCAACGAACAAAGAGTCTACTCGTCTAGGACGCTGCATGAACGTTGACAACTATAACTTTGAAGTGGGAGATGATTTTGTCTACCTTGGCTACTACTAATATTGGCAATAATATTGTCATAGTTCGGTTTAAGATCAGTTCTATTGGCATTTATTTATTACTGCCAATAGGTTTTTTTATCAAGAGTTGTGAAATGTATTATGTTGACATATCCATTAAGCCAGAAATGTGCATTATTCTTCATTGAGCTGTTGCAGAGCACATTAAAGCAATAATTCACGTCTAATGGCTGATTCTAAAGTTTGCTATTTGATTCATTTCTCCATAGATCAAATGAAAAGTATTCTTGGAATCCATAAGGAATGACTGGTATCAAATTTATATATACCCTTACACCCATTCCTAGTTGTTTTTGGTAGCTATTCGATGTTACATTATTGTCATAAATCCCGCGCTTTTCTCGACTTTTTACAAACGTTAAACTCTCTACAGCCTTGCTTTATAAACATGTTAAAGGTATTGACAAATTTACATCCGGCTTTGATAACATCATCACTTTTCGCGTAAAACGCATTTCTTATTCGCATTCAATTTGAACGTGAATCGCTATAATAGGATTAACTGAGCATATGATTGCATTGCATTTTGGACAACAACGGATACAATTGTATATATTTAAATCCTAATTTTCGGTTGTACAATTTGCGCCTTTATTTGTTGCGTTTATATTCGATTGTAAAGAGCTTAGGGGATTTCTGTGGCTGCGGTCTTTGTCCTTGTCGTTTTCAGTGCTTATGTTCTTCGTGTGCGAAACAAGTGTCAGATTGTATTAAAATTACAATTAGTTTCCATGCGCACATCAGTAAATGCAAAAAGATGGTAAATGGGATGAATACAACAAGTGTGCACAGATTTCACTTTAATCCTACATTGAAATCTGCAAAACATTACGGGTAATGTGTACAACTAAAACCGCAGAAACACACACACACACACGTATTTGCATACATTCCCAGCGGCGGAATTTGAGAGGCCTTCCTCATATAATGCATGCAGTAGTCCTTTTTTTGGAATAATATTTCAAATAAGGAATACAGAATGCATGATTTTCATCAGATTTAGGCGTTTAATGGACAGACCTGCCAAAGACATGTAAAAATAAGGCAGAGGATTTCATACACACCCCCCTCGCTTCCAAATAACAGGGGTATTGTATGCCTTCTAAATGAAAAGAATTGTTAATAATTTTTTTTAACTTTTATAAGGCCTGCCAGAGACCTTTGAAAAGAATGCAGAGGGATTTCATACACATACCCTCTCGCTTCCAAATATAAGGGGTATTGTATGTCTTCCAAAAGGATAGAATTGTTAATTTCCGTGGAGGTGTTTTTTTTTAAACAGTGCATTATTAGTTTCAACCACACAATTCGAATCTTTATAGACTAGACAGTAGCATGGCTGACTGACAATCACGAGGTAGTGGGTTCAAACTCCAGCAATGTTTACTGTCGTTGGAAAAAAAATGTAAGTATAGAGAAAACCAGTAAGAAAGTTTCAGTCGGGCAACCCGACTTACATATACCATCACCCTCAGAAAACAAAAAATTTTCTATTATATTGATATTATAACTCGATTTCTAAAGTGGGCGGAGTGATACATTTGTGTGGGAGGTACAAGATGGGGCGTGTCTACACTCAAGAATTTTTCTCCAAAACTTTATCCTGTTACAGCTTACTAAATACAGAATTTGGGCACGATCGCGAGGGGTGTATTGATATATTACTCCATCTCTAAAGTGGACGGAAAGGTACATTTGTATGGGAGGTACCATAAGGGGCGTGTCTAGACTTCCAATATTTTTTTCCAAAACTTTATCCTGTTATAACTTAACAAATTACATGATTTGGGCACGATCGTGCGAGTATATTGATATTATAACTCCATCTCTAATGTGGGCGGAGTGGTTCATTTGTTTGGGAGGTACCAGAAGGGGCGTGTCTAGACTTCCAGATTTTTCTCCAAAACTTTATCCTACTTGAAATTTACTACATCCAGAATTTAGGCACGATCGCGTTATGTCTATGAATAATATTAATCGTTTTCTAAAGTAGGCGGTTCCAGATGTGTATGGCAGGTACCAGATGGCGTGGCTATACTTCCAGTTTTTTTTCCAAAAACTGCATTCTGCTATAGGTTTACAAAACAAAGAATTTGGGTACGATCGCCTTGGATTTATTGATATTACTACTCCACCTCTAAAGTGGACGGAAAAGTACATTTGTATGGGAAGGTACCAGAAGGGGCCTGGCTAGCCTTCAATATTTTTCCAAAACTTTATCCTGTTATAACTTAACAAAATGCATATTTTGGGCACGATCGTGTCGAGTGTATTGATATTATAACTCCATCTCTAAAGTGAACGGAGTGTACATTTGTATGGGAGGTACCAGAAAGTGCGTGGCTAGAATTTCAATTTCTTTTTCAAAACTTATCCTGTTATAGCTTTACTAAATATAGAATTTGGACGATCGAGTTCGATCTATTGATATTATTACTCGATTTCTAAAGTGGGCGGAATTGTACACTTGTATGGAAGGTACCAGAAGGGGCGTGGTCATGTAGCCCATTTTCAATACCGTAAGTAGTTTTGGTGGTAATATTAACTCGTGCAAAATTTCAAAACATTTGGTTGGCGTCTTTCGAAAGTTGTCGTGCGAACCAGACAGACGGACAGACAGACAGACGGACAGACAGACAGACAGACGGACATGGCTCAAACGACTTAAAAAGTTAGGAATCGAATTTGGTTCAAAGAAACCCAGGGTCTAAAATCACTCTTCTATGTGTTACACTTTTTGGTCGTATCAAATGATATAAACCTCATCCCTTAGGGTGATGGTATAACTAAAGAAGTGAGAAATATCTAAAAAAATAAATAATTTCAGGGTGCAATGTATAGTTTTTTTTTTTTTATTTGCAATTCATTATTTTTTCATGTGTATGCAGGCCTTTCATAATGCCTTCTAATAGAAAGCTTCCATAAGGGTCCTTTATAGAAAGTTTATATGAGGCCTTCTTATAGAAAGCATCTATAAGCCTTTTTATGGAAACCGGCGACGGAAGGCCTTCTTTTCAATGCCACGCAATGTAAAAAAAGAAAGAAGAAACAAGTCAAGGAAGGCATACCGGATCAAAAAGAAGGCCTTCAAACTCATGAACGAAGGCCTTTCTTCTCATGATTTCCGCCGGTGGGTTCATGTCCACACCCACACACAGACGCACAGTTGGAGCTAAGAGAGAGGTGTGAATGAATGTCAGACCACACATGCATATTTGGAATCTTAAAATAAATGTATACATGTCATACATTAGGGTGATTAAGTAATAATTTTTTAAGCTTGATATTTTAATTTTTATATATTAGAACATCATTTATTTGCGAGAGAGTGAAGAAGAACAAACGTTCCAACCTAAAGTTTTGTTTTTTTTTTTTTTTGTAAAAAATTACAAGTTATCCAGCCTAGAGATTGGGGAGACACAACAGTGAGCGACATACACAACTACCGCATAAGTTGTAAGAAGTTGCAAAGACCACAATTTAAGGATATTTACCTGAATAACTGGTGCAGTGATATACTCGCAACCATCATGCTAACGTTTCCTCCAGTCGGAACCATCATCTGATATAAGGTGCATAACTTTTGTAGAAAACGCAGCGGATAGAATTACAAATGCTATCAATGTAGCACTGCAAGTAGTTTGTCCTACTAACAAACTAAAGGAGAGAAAATACACTATACCGACACGAACAACGGCTTTAAACTATAATATATACACACTAAAATCTTTTTGAGTAACTTAACACTTAATTGCACATCAATGTTTGTACTTAACTACGTAACAATAATATTGAATATAAAAATTATATACCAATGTTTACTTTGTACAATCTTCTGCTTTTACTATAATTCTCAACTAATCTTTTTACATTTTTATAACTCTTACAAATTTCACTCTTGTAAAGTTAACATTATTTTGTAAGTAAAAAATTTGTCCATTTTGGCACTTTACGACATGGATCACTACACTTAATGCATCACTTGTGTTGTTTGTGTTTGCGTATAACATCGAAGATGGACAAACTTTACGACTGAGGGTGAATGATGTGCCAGAATGACACTGTTGTTGTGTTTTGTTTTTGCGATAAATCTCGTTACGTTGTATGCTCGATAAAACTACATACAAAGATGTCAAAAACAGCTCCCAGAACAAATCTTTAGTTATTGGTACAAATTTCAACATTGAAATTACTGTACTGTTAAAACATACAAGAGGGTGTTTGTAAAAGGAGAGAATA
>CAXIUB010000253.1:0-124137 GCA_964034835.1 Muscina levida | reverse complement strand
TCCAACTTCTTTCTGCATTACATTCTCTTTTGCACCAACTATTGGCTGCTGTTAAGAAATTGTAAGTTTGAAAGCAGTGTCATAAATGATATCGGCTCTCCTGTGATGCATTCTCTCTCATACTCCCTTTATACCTCTCCATATAGAAGATTTTTGATGATCTGGATGGCCAAAAATATTTTAATTGTTTACTAAGGTAAGAGTAACGTTTAAAACATGAATAATTGATATTTTTAGTAAAAAAACAGTTATGTTTTCATATATTGGACATTTGAAAGATAATGTCTTCAATTGTGACATCATTTGTCTCTTTGATGAACCGGAACCTTAGTGGACGACAGAATCAGGGAGATGAAGGGGTGGGATTTTGCAATAACACCTTTTCATAGTTTTTGCCACAAACTACAAATCAGCTTTAAAATATATATATCTATCCGAGTCACCTTCATGTTCCAGTTTTTGCTTAAAATGTGTTTCATGAGATCCGTCACATCCCCATTTGCAAAACAATTTTAACGTTCTTCGGTTCTGCTCTTTAACTGTTGATAAGACATCCTTCAAGAATATTGATAATCGCCTGACGGAAATATCGACTGCAGCTTAGAGTTGAGTTTCGGCACGGTTGCTATTTACCGTGCAGTTTTCTGGGAGTGGATAGCATTTTTTTTAGTTTCTTAAATTAAGCTATAACAAAGAAAGAACTTTTTGTTAGCCTGCCTTTTAATTTCATACTGTCTCTGGGATAAATCGGCATATACGAACATTTTTAATGCTTCCATTGGGCTCAGACGTGAATGATTTGCGCATTTTGCAACATCAATAGCTTTTTTATAACTTGTTGCATGGGTAGGAGATCTCACAATATTTTTGAGTATGGTCGAAACATCTCGTTTAACCATTGTACTTAGCTGCACTTGTGCTGCGTGATGTATCATACTCACGTCTTCTACATCAGAGCGGAGATCTTGTGTTCTTCGTCTTTTACTCCTTTCGCTGGATTCTTCAAACGATTTTTGAGGGCGACAGGGACCTGGATGATTTGACGGTCTGATGGGTATTACCTTCCAATATTTTGTCTTTTTTGTGGGAATTAGACCATCTTTGATTTACTTGTGTCTTAAAATATGCAAAATCGCTGTTGTATTTATTTGTTTACTTCTCCGAGAGGTCATCAGGAGACAAAAGCAGGACTTGTAGCAAACACAATTGTTCTTCACTGTTCTATAGAGTTTGGCTTTTCATAGAATCGAACAAGAATTTTCGAGTCACTATACGAAAACCTGAAGTATCCAGTTATTATTATTTTTTAAGTCAAAAATTGATTTGGTTGAACGTCTTTAAGAATTTAAACCGCTCTTAAGGAACACTCAATTTAAACTGTAAATGACATTTGTTTTGTGACAACAACAACAAAAACAGCAGTAGCAAAGGCTTTCAAATGAAACCGCACAGACGTATTGTTGTAAAGTAAATTGTTTTTGTTATCGCTCCCAAATTTCCTTTTTTTTCGCATAGGATTTCCTATTATTTCTTGGTTAACGGATTATAAGAAAAATGATTAATGTTGTTGCTATTTTTGAGTCAAGAAAAAAACAAAAAATCATAAATTTTGATTTTCTTAAGTATCAATTTTAATTAACGGTATTTTGGCCATCCGCGATTTTCGCGGCCAAACTTTTCTGAACTTGTTAGATAAGGCCAAAAAGTTTTCATATCAGTTGCAAGACTTGCGAGATCTAACAAGATACATTAAAAATACTAAATCACCCTTGATCTAATTTTGTTCCCTTGTGTAACTGATGGTCATCATTAACACTGGCCGATACAGCTGCGATGTTTTCTTCACTCTGCACTCTACCTAAGCGTGTTGGTGGTTAGAATGTCCAACAATGTAAATTTGGTGCGAAATTTAGTCACAACAGCCGCTTCATGGAAGAAGCGCGCGATGAACTTTCTTAACAGAGCACGCATTTTGATAATAAAATGCAATAATTTGCAAGCGTTGTTCGTTTGTAGGACAATTCATGGATAATTATAGACCAAACTGAAGATGTTTGACAGTGAAACAAAACACGAAACGTGCGTCAGCTGTTTAAACCAGTGTTGCCAAAAAGAAAATAGCTAAAAAATAACCCTTTATATTAAGGTAACAATACATATTTACATTGCGGTCTCCAACTTCTTTCTGCATTACATTCTCTTTTGCACCAACTATTGGCTGCTGTTAAGAAATTGTAAGTTTGAAAGCAGTGTCATAAATGATATCGGCTCTCCTGTGATGCATTCTCTCTCATACTCCCTTTATACCTCTCCATATAGAAGATTTTTGATGATCTGGATGGCCAAAAATATTTTAATTGTTTACTAAGGTAAGAGTAACGTTTAAAACATGAATAATTGATATTTTTAGTAAAAAACAGTTATGTTTTCATATATTGGACATTTGAAAGATAATGTCTTCAATTGTGACATCATTTGTCTCTTTGATGAACCGGAACCTTAGTGGACGACAGAATCAGGGAGATGAAGGGGTGGGATTTTGCAATAACACCTTTTCATAGTTTTTGCCACAAACTACAAATCAGCTTTAAAATATATATATCTATCCGAGTCACCTTCATGTTCCAGTTTTTGCTTAAAATGTGTTTCATGAGATCCGTCACATCCCCATTTGCAAAACAATTTTAACGTTCTTCGGTTCTGCTCTTTAACTGTTGATAAGACATCCTTCAAGAATATTGATAATCGCCTGACGGAAATATCGACTGCAGCTTAGAGTTGAGTTTCGGCACGGTTGCTATTTACCGTGCAGTTTTCTGGGAGTGGATAGCATTTTTTTTAGTTTCTTAAATTAAGCTATAACAAAGAAAAGAACTTTTTGTTAGCCTGCCTTTAATTTCATACTGTCTCTGGGATAAATCGGCATATACGAACATTTTTAATGCTTCCATTGGGCTCAGACGTGAATGATTTGCGCATTTTGCAACATCAATAGCTTTTTTATAACTTGTTGCATGGGTAGGAGATCTCACAATATTTTTGAGTATGGTCGAAACATCTCGTTTAACCATTGTACTTAGCTGCACTTGTGCTGCGTGATGTATCATACTCACGTCTTCTACATCAGAGCGGAGATCTTGTGTTCTTCGTCTTTTACTCCTTTCGCTGGATTCTTCAAACGATTTTTGAGGGCGACAGGGACCTGGATGATTTGACGGTCTGATGGGTATTACCTTCCAATATTTTGTCTTTTTTGTGGGAATTAGACCATCTTTGATTTACTTGTGTCTTAAAATATGCAAAATCCGCTGTTGTATTTATTTGTTTACTTCTCCGAGAGGTCATCAGGAGACAAAAGCAGGACTTGTAGCAAACACAATTGTTCTTCACTGTTCTATAGAGTTTGGCTTTTCATAGAATCGAACAAGAATTTTCGAGTCACTATACGAAAACCTGAAGTATCCAGTTATTATTATTTTTTAAGTCAAAAATTGATTTGGTTGAAACGTCTTTAAGAATTTAAACCGCTCTTAAGGAACACTCAATTTAAACTGTAAATGACATTTGTTTTGTGACAACAACAACAAAAACAGCAGTAGCAAAGGCTTTCAAATGAAACCGCACAGACGTATTGTTGTAAAGTAAATTGTTTTTGTTATCGCTCCCAAATTTCCTTTTTTTCGCATAGGATTTCCTATTATTTCTTGGTTAACGGATTATAAGAAAAATGATTAATGTTGTTGCTATTTTTGAGTCAAGAAAAAACAAAAAATCATAAATTTTGATTTTCTTAAGTATCAATTTTAATTAACGGTATTTTGGCCATCCGCGATTTTCGCGGCCAAACTTTTCTGAACTTGTTAGATAAGGCCAAAAAGTTTTCATATCAGTTGCAAGACTTGCGAGATCTAACAAGATACATTAAAAATACTAAATCACCCTTGATCTAAATGATCAAGAAAATAAAAATAGGAGTTTTTAAGTTTTTTTCTTCTCAAAACTAACTTTTTTGCATAAAAGATTCGTTCGAACAGAAGTGTCTTAAAGCTGAAAGATCAGTTGGGATTCTGAATTAAGTGGTTATTTAATGTACATTTGACTCCCAACAGAACCCCATTTATCTCTTTTTTTTGCAATTTATGGTCAACCCATTTGTCATTCAGCCGAGGTCTGTATAAAAGGTGAAATTTCGTTAACAATATTTAGTATTAATTTTGATTTGTTAAGGCAAGTTCTATCAAATAAAAAAAAACTCAGATTGAAATATTCTGTTGGTTTTAATAAAAACATAGCTTTCTTCGTGAAGTTTAACAATGACAAAGTGTTTAAAAATGTTAAAACTTTAAAATAAAATGCCAAAAATTAATAAATGTAAGGGAAACATAAGCAATTTTTGTTATGTTTGCGGAATTTTTATAGCAACAGACTTTGGAAAAAGATTAAAATGAAATGCCCGTAGTCTTGGTAAAAAAACTGAAAACGTCCTACACTAAATGTTATAAAAAAAAATAATTGATAAAAATTGGGCACCAAATTCAGTCTGGCTCAAATGCTACAAAGATGTGCTTGATTTTGGAAAAGAAATACGGTTGTTTCCGCGATTTAATGTTCCAATGATTTGGACGAATACCGGCAGAAAGCATATTCCTGAAAATTGCTACGCGTGTCAAAATATAACAATGGGAATAAATGCTAAAACAAAAAGCTAAAAATTTTCAATACCAGGATGTTGCCAGTGACCAGCTACCGAAAATTCTTTTGATGGACGTTACATCGGAAGAAGAACCTCAAAAGATGTTTGCTGAAAGTGAAGCTGCGTCAGTTATTAGTTATAATTCATTATATTATATTTAATTAATTAGTTATAATTTTACAACCATTCACAGTATAATGCGGGGCCATATCATGCTCAAAAGAGGGCAATCCTTATTTCACAAACCGGATCGATTTTATTGTAGCAAAATAAGTGTAACCCCAACGAAAATCTGAGGAGCTGGCTAAACTTTTGAAGCAGCAAAACATTTTGATGCCCGATTGTACAGATTTCTCGACTCAGAAAACGCCAAGAAGATATGCAAACATATTTTTTTGTTGACGAGTAAAAGAAAATCGGGTACTGCCGGGATAGCAAAAAACTTATGAAGCATATGTGCATTACATATGATCTTGCTGAATGGCGCCTATTTATGGACAGCTCAAAGCAAAGTTTAAAAGCTGTTTTATTGCACAAAACAATTAAAAAACCTCTATTCCGATTGCCTACAGTATCGATACAAAAGAATCATATAAACTTTTGAAGTTAGTAAACTGCTGCGACCATAAGCGGCGAATTTGATGTGACTTCAAGGTGGTGGTAATGCTCTCTGGATTACAAAGCGGTTACACGAAATATATGTGTTTTCTTTGTAATTGGGATTCGAGATATAATGGAAATCACTACCAAAATCATTCGTGGCAAAATAGAGGAGTGTCCACGCTGAGTACGATGTATGTAGCAAACAGGGCACTTGTGCGACGAAAAAATTTACTTATGCCACTTCTTCATATAAAGCTTAAACTTGTCAAAAACTTCATTAAGGCTGTTTTTCGTAACAAAAACAATCCTGCTCATGCGATTGATGTTTAAAATTTTTTGAAACACGATGTTTTTCAAGAAAATATTAGCATAGAGAAATTTAAAGGAAGGTATGAAACAATATATAATTGTTTATTGTTTTAAATTGTTTTTCGTTTTTTCTAGGTGTGCTTAATGGCCCAGATATTTGCAGATTGATGAAGTGTGAGCGTCTTGACCGCATTTTGTTTGACGCTGAAAAGAATGCCTGTGGCTCGCTAAGAAATGTGATTGAAAGCTTCTTAAGAAAAACTCGTGAAAAGAATTATGAGCAATTAGTTGGCAAAATGCCATTTCTACACCATCATTTGGACGTCTTCTGGCATCATCATTCGACTGAAAGTGAGAAGCAAGGAGAAGGGTTTCATCAAACAGCATTGCCATTTGTATTAAGGTAGCAAAATTTGTTCAAATAAGCTGTCCATCCCTTTTACCCTGTCAAGTTTCTGAACTTTTCTGTTGTTTTTTTAGATATCGAGGTAAGGGGCGTCCAAACGCGTCCTTGCACCTTGCTCAAAGAGGACATTGAAATAAATACGAGATTGCTTGAAGATATAAGGAATAGGAGAGAAAGGCAAGAAAACAACTGAATATTTATCGGACTATATAGATTCAGATTATGATGAGGATTATTTTGAATAAAACCATATGCGTTTCTTTTTAAGATGAAATCGAAAAGTTTATCTCAATGTTTCTTTTCCCAATGAAAAGTTGATGTATTCTGATCATATTGGTTTACAGATGTAGTTTAAGTTTTGTAACAAGTTAAAACCCTGGACATTGACCAAATTTTTAAAAGAATGATTTTTTAAAGTAAATAGTGGATTTTGAGAGCTACTTAATAGCCCTGGACATGTTCAGATGGCACGGGTTTGTTCAGAGACGTTTTTTAGTCAAAAACTGATGTCACCTTTTTTTGAGGGAACCAACTGCTTTTAAGTTGTTTAGGGGGAAAAAAATTGGTAGCCAAACTAAGCTAGGGCTTTACTCAGTATTACACTAAAGCCCCGACTTGCGTCGTTAATGGGGACCGGAGAAACGCGACGAAATCAAAACGACGCAAATCGAATCACATTTTTCTATATAAATGCACTGAAATTTATTTTATTGGGGAAAATATTAAAAACAATACAAAAAAATTTTTATTTTTGATAAAAAAACAATTATGAATACTTTTTAATTTATTTTATTTACTTCAACAAACGCTTATAATTATTATAAAGGAAATCAAAACAATAAATTAAGAAAAAATATAAAAAAAATTTCAATAATTTACATATGTATAATAATATATAATATATATATACATTGTATATTCATAAAAAGTAGATGCAGTTTAAAATTTAACCATTTTTGGCGACGCAAACCGAACCGACGCAAATCTGGGTCAAAACGATACAAATTTTTTCAGTTTTTAAAAAGCGACGCAAATCGGGACGACGCAAGTCGGGGCTCTAGTGTACTATCGAACCTACATAGCCACGTTCGGGTGTTTTTTTTAAGTTTGTGTCATAGTGTAATTGAAAACTTTATAAACATAAAAACTTTATAAACATGAAGACTATCAATATATGTCGAGTTGACAATAACTCATAAGTGACAAAAACATGGTTTTATTGTCTGGAATGCTGTTTTTCTAAGCATTCGTCAACAAGCTGTATGTTTTTCTGTACAATTGAAGCAGTTCATATACTTTTAATGAATACATTTATGAATTTATTTACATTTACTTTCGTTTTTTTTTGAATCTCACGGTCAAATAAATTACTATTTTGTCTACTACTAATACTCCTATTTTTATTCAACTCTGTACCTATTGAATTTTTGACACTATTTTGTACAAGTGTGTTATTATAAACTGTGTAAACGTTTACTGAACATCACGGCATAGAAGATCACTTTTGTTTCTGACTTCGAATTGAATCACAGAGCAATATATAAAGAAAGACCAAGACTCCAGGCTGTTAAATGTTGTTTCAAAAAATGCCTTGAAAAAGAGGTTCGAGCGAATTTTTGAAGCTGCGTCAGTTATTATGAATGAATCATGTGTTGGGTTGTATGCAACTAAATGTACAAGTAGTGGGTATGCTCAGTAGGGGATCACTGAACGTACCACACATTCTGAAATATTTTATTTTAAGTTTTTATGTAATTGTTCCGCAATATAATCACCTTGTACCTTGTATAAACATTATTTGGTACATTCTCCACTCATATCAATCTAAATTTTATAAATTTCTTAACGTTTTCATTCATGTTTTAACACTTTTTAGTTTTGTCGAACCTCGCTGTGTTCGAAACTTCCCATCAATCCTCTCTCACTTAACATCCTATGTAAATTCGCTGGAACATAAGATGTTGCTAACTGGGCTCTGAGCGGCAGGGGCTGATTGAATGCATCTGCTGGACATTCTATTAGATAGGCCGAGATCATTCCTAAGAATAAGATTATTAAAGTTTAAATTTCAAAACGAACAGTTGCGCGTTGTTGTAATATATTATTATATTATATTAATAAATATATATATATTAATAAATATAAACTTAAAAAGAAGGTTATTTGATTGACGCCCAAACGTGAGGCTGCGGATTACGACACCGAAGCCGAGAATTTTTTAACAACAAAAGCAGAGGCAACAGACAGCGACGACGAGTACCAGTCAGGCGAAGAGATGACAACGTTTACAACCGAACAACTTCAGCTGATTTTAGGGGCGATTTTTAAAGCAGGCTCGCTCACAATATCAGGGTTACCGTTGAAAAATTTTAAAAAGTGGCACAAAAAGGGGACTTTAAAAAAAATCGCACAAAAAGGGGATTTTTTTTAAAAAATTCGCTAATTAATTTTAATTAAACAAAACAATAAAAAATAACAATAAATAACTAAACACAACTCAACTCAGTCTATTACATTAAAATGTAAAATATACATTAAAACTAAAAAAACCATACATACAACCCACTTGACATTTATTCCGCTTGCTTGCGGAGGTCCGCGCTGGCGGGTTAAAATTGAATATTTTCGTATGTAAGAAACGGCTTTTGTTCGCACAGTTAAAGGTCCCCATCAGTGGAGATGTTCAATTGAATATGGTATACGGCCTACTCCATGTGCACATAAGAGAACGTGTCCGTAAAGAAAGCATCATTTGAAATGTTTCTAACAGCATGCAGAGAAGCAGAAATGTGTTTGGCAGAGACGCGTTCAGTATCAACAGCAGAAGGTAAAAAGGCAGAACAAAACGCTGCCCGATGTACATACTGCTACAAGAAATTGCGAAAGACTGACCAAAAACAACAAACCAATCAACAACACCCAAAGGCAGAGGTAACAGCAGCAGCATCAGCACCGATAATGAAGAAGCCAACGTTTTCGTGCTACGGGTGTGGTGCGCCTGGCGTATACAGGACAAATTGCCCTACATGCAGTAAAAATACCTTAATATTTAGCCTTTAATGCACTCGTCGACGAGAACTGTGGGTCATGATTTGCTAACGGCTCATATTAAAGTTTTTGGGCAAAAAGGAGAAGGCATTTTTGATAGCGGAGCCAGAACTAGCGTAGCTAGCCAAAATCTCAAGAAAATCCTCACAAAGAATCAGTGTATTTTCCAAGACGTTAAAGCAGAAATTATACTGGCAGATGGCTCTGTCGGCATAGGTACAGTTATGGCTACCATTTGTGACATCGTGATTGGAAACCGAATGCGCAAGATAAGATTTATATATTTGCCAAACGCCAAGAATAATCGTACGTTGTTGGGAACTGATTTTTTAGAACAGGCCGGAATCGTTCTAAACATGCCTCAACAGTGTTGGTATTTTTTACCATGATCCCAAAGCAAAATTCGTATTTACCAATCCAACTGGAGTAGAAATTTTCAAAATGGATGTAGAGGAAAATAATAACGGCATGACAAAGAAGACGGAAAGTGAAATATTAAAATATATAGTATGGAGCGTCCTCAAATAATATCACCATTGCCTCCAACACCTAAAGTAGCCGCCAAGAAGGATGACTTAAATATCAGAATGCTGAAGGAAACAGATGGTATAGGCTTATGTAACGACCAAAGATCAGAATTGCATGAATAAATATTCCAAAACGATGACATATTCACGGAACCCACTAGCGCCACGCCATTTTCTGTCCATCGCATACACACCGAAAAACAAGATCCCATTGCGATTCCACCCTATCGCCTATCTCCAAATAGAAAAATTTTATAGAAAGAAGAAATTAGAAGAATGCTCAACCTGGGAGTGATTAAGGAGTGTCAATCAGCATGGGCTGCGCCAGTTGTTATAATTCCAAAGAAGACTGGAGGAATCAGAGTCTGTATCGATTACCGCGAGCTTAGGGCCATAACCATACCCGATCAACAGGAGCCAAGGCCACCGGTTATATGTCTACTCCTGATCTTCTATGTGGATACTGGCAGATTGGTGTTCATCATCAAAACCAGTATAAAACGGCCTTTATAACTCCCTTTGGTATGTACAAATTTACTCGCATGCCAATTGGATTTCGAAATGCTCCGGCGACATTCCAAAGACTCATCGATCGCTTGAAGCAATCACTTGGGGTGGTGACATTACTAGCTTATTTGGACGATATTATTTCGTGCTCCGTCAGCATGTAAAAGGTCTGCAGCTTATATTTCGACGACTTAGAGAATTTGAATTGAAGGTAAATTTTAGAAATGCAGGTTTGCTTAGAGCGAAGTAAAATATTTGGAACATGTGCTGACTCCGAATGGGATTATGACAGACCCGGAGAATGTCAGAGCATTACGACAACGAAAAGAGCCTACAAATGTCAAGGAGGTCCTGTCTACTAATACTACTATTTTTATACAACACTGTACCTATTGAATATTTGGCACTATTTTGTACAAGTATGTTATTATAAACTGTGTAAACGTTTACTGAACAGTATAAAAGGCCGACATCACGGCATAGAAGATCATTTTTGTTTCTAACTTCAAAGTGAATTCATCTGCTGGACTTTCTATTAGATAGGCCGAGATCATTCCTTAGAATAAGATTATTAAAGTTTAAATTTTAAAACGAACAGTTGGGCCTTGTTATTATATTTTTTTTTATATGAATAAAAATAACCTTAGAAAAAAAGTTATTTCACAATTTAATATGAACCAAAAATTTTAATTCGAGTTACGCGGACTAAGACTTTATCTAAGATTGTGGCAATCTTCTTTCTAAGATTGTATGGGTTCATGGAAATCAAAAACCGACAATACTTTACGTTTTAAAATAATCACTTTATTTAATTATCTTTCAGTCTTTATAGAAAAATACCCGTCTGGTACTTTAAAAAGCCTAGACACTTTACGTTTGGAGTCAGAAAGCTAATTACCTATTCTTTGTCAATGGTGCTCCTTTTATACCATTTTTGAAAGGAGTTATGTACATGGTTGTATTACAAAGTAGTATAAATACAGAGTTGTCTTACAAGGATGCATTCCCGATTTTTAATTTTGTACCATCTACTACTGAAAAATTTACTTTTTCGATGCCCACGGTACCAAAAAATATTTTTTTTTCAAAATTTAATTTATTGAAAAAAAAACACAAAAAGTAATTCAGGCACGTACTGAAGGCTATAGGTATATAGGATAGTTGTATAAACTACATGTAATAAATACATTTTAATAATTAGGTAGAATATTTAGTTAACGTTTGTTATATTCATTTTATAACAAGAGGAATTTGTAGACTTTTTGTAAATTTTTCGCCTGTATTATGCTAGATAATGTTGCCACATTTAGTCTATTTCTCTCTTTGGTTTTTATTAAATTTTGGAAAGAAAATATTATCTCTAAATTTGCGGATGAGTTGGGAATAGATAAACACCTGCAACCACTCTTGAGATGTCTGGAAACATATACTCATCCTTTATATTTGAAACTTTATGCCAAATATCGTCATTTGTTGCTGTTTTTATTTTTAATAGATCGGCTAAGCCTCTATATTGATTGTTTATCGAATTAAAGTTCTTGCATTCGTTTGGAAACATTTTCACCAAAAATAGAACAATACTTTCAGTTTCTTCCGAAAATTTCGAAAACCGCTTCAACATATCATCATCAAAATTTATTTTAGTTCTAAGAACATCACACAAATTTATATAAATTTTGTTTGCACCTCCTTTAAATTTTAAAACAATTTCCTTGTTTATTTCGTTTGTAACAATGTATCGTTCTCCATCTGTATCATATCAATAATGATATGATTTCGGTTGAGGTCTAATTCAGATATTTTATAATTATCTAAGATATCTTTTTTTAAAAAATCTCGCGCTATTTGGGGAAATAAGAACTCACCCGATTGATAAAATGTTAAAATCGAAGATTTTTGAAATTGTACCAAATGAGTCGCGGTAGTACCATGGTACTTGTAAAGGCGAAAATGTACCAAAAAAGTACAATTGTACCAATTTGTGCATCCCTGTTGTCTTATTGTAAATAGTAATGTATGAGATCAGCTGATCATTAACAGGATAGAGTTGTATTTAAATGTAATTTAATTCATATGTTTCTTAGGATCTAAGGAAATTAAGGTAAATACATTAGATTCGAAAATAGATTAAAATAAATAAAAGGAGAGTTCAAAAATAATACGAATTCAGTATATCAAAATAAAATAAATCTAATAAGGAAAATGAGTGACTGCTTCAAGATCTAATTTTTTTCAGCGAATCTTTTTTATAATTTTCTGCTCATTTCGTTATTACTATACTGTATACTTTTTACTACTGTGTGTAAGTGACTGAAAAATGGGTATAATTTGATTAGTCACAATACAAGGTTTGTAGCATATATCTAGAGTAATATCGATGGTGTTGCGTAAGGCCAATCTGCGGATTATTCTTTTCAAGGACCAAACTGCTTGCGGTAATGATTAAATCATTGTTTTCTCCAAACTATTGAAGATAAAGGTATAAAAATTTAGTATATTGTGAAGCATATATAATATGTATTTTCCCCAAATTTTTTAAATGGAAATTTTCAAGGACTTTTTCTGAAAGTAAGTAAGTAAAAGTAAAAACAAACAAAATATAAGAACCCCAGATTGTTTTATTTTATTTGATAACAATATCACCTTTGTAATACACAGTGCAATATTTCTAAGGTCATCTTCTGGTGCCACCTTCGTACCCAGCTATTTTTGAAGTATATCCCGAAACTAAATAAATCCCCAAAGCATTTGGCCCCATTACATCGAAACATTTTTGTATGGATACTCCAACATTTTCACCCCAACACGACTTTTTTTTATCATTTATACAGAGTCCATATTTCATTAACCGTTCGAAAATTTTTCGGAATTTTTTCTTTTCGTATTCAGCTAAGATGTAGATCTAAACTAGAGCAAAAAAAGTCTCAAATAGATCGACCCAAAAAAATTGCATCCAGTGCATGAAAATTGCAAAAATATGGGAAAAAATTATATTTTTTCATAATGTTTTCCACATAAAATTTATTTCGTTGTACTCCGTGGAGTATGATTTATGTGGAATATTACTTATTAGTATCATAATTTTATGGTGAAAATATCATGAAAAAATATACTTTTTTCCCAAATGTTTACAATTTTCATGCACTAGATGCAATTTTTTTGGGTCGGTCGGAGACTTTTTTTGCTCTAGTTTAGATCTACATCTTAGCTGAAGACGAAAAGAAAAAAATCCGAACAGTTTATGAAATATGGACTGCGTAAAAATGGGCAAAAAATCGTATTGGGGTGAAAATATTGGAGTATCCACAAAAAATTGTTTCGATTTAATGGGGCCAATTCCTTTGAGGATTTTTTTAGTTTCGGTATATACTTTAAAAGTAGCTGGTTACGAAGGTGGCACCAATTTATGTGTTGCACTGTGATATTAAAGTACATATTATTGACCTTCCAATTTATCACAGCATAAAGCTAAGTAGAAGTCGTATATGTTCCATATGTTAAGATATTTTTAAATACATAACTATGAGATCTACCAAGTTCTAACAACAAATCGAATATACCTCAGGAAAAGTAGTCCAAAAAATATAACAGTGGAGGCTCATACACACTTACTATATTTTACATCTGTATCTCATATGTTATACATTAATTTAAGTTGCAACAAATGAAAACATTTTGAAAAATACAAGAACTTGACAGTATAGGTTCGATTCTACCACCGAAGACAGTGTTGCCATTTTGGAGCTTAAAGCGCTGTTTTTGGTGCTTTTTTGACTCTCCCATACCCTTTTTTCTTCATACCCGTTACCCGAAAAAAAATAATTATGGTGCTCTAGGAATTTATTTCCAGTGCTTTTGGTGCGTTTCATTATCGAAGCGGATAATGCTGATCATGTTAAGTTGTATAACGATTTATATGATTTAATCAGAGGCCTAACAAATAAATCTATCATACCTTGTGATAATTTTTACTACATAAAAGGTGATATAGATAATCATATAAATCGTTTTTGCTACCTGGGTTACAACTTCAAAAAATCTTGTGAAGACAATAATGTACCTAGAGATGAGAAATATTAAATTAAAAAAAAAACTTGATTGCGTTTACTCAAAGTCTTGTGACCGAATTGAGGCGAAAATTGCCAAAAAAATTTGAGTTATTAAAAAATTTATCATTATTTAGTATAAGTAATATTTTTAAAGAAACCCAACATGAAATAGTTGCTGTTATAAAATTGTTTATACATGATCCAAATATAGTCAAAAAAAATGGGAACAAGCCTACAAAACGTAAAACTTCACAAATGGCAATGTACTGAAAGATTTGGATTAAAGTTTATAATTTTAAAATTTCGCTAAATGAGTGTCCTTTTGAAGAATTGTCTAGTTTCGTTTTGCAATTATTATCTTTTTCCATATTCTAACGCAGAAGTGGAAAGAACGTTCAGTCTAATGAATTTTTTTAAATCCAAAATTAGAAATCGTGTCATTAAATTCAGCTAATTCGGTTTTACATATTAAATATGGAATTAAAATAGAAAAATCTTGCTGCAATAATTATAAGCTTCCTTCAAGTGTTTATAACAAAATCAAATCAAATGAATGCTACAAAAATCTTATTATTTTATTGAAACTGTTTTGTGGCCGAATGACTGCGATGACGACAGTGAAGGTCTTGTATTTGAAACAATTTTTTTTAAAGTCCAAATGTACAAAAATCTGTTAAGAAGAATGTTATATAATTCATATGTTTTATACATATTATTTTTATTGTTCTTTATTATATGAATATAATCAATAGGGATATAACTTTTTAACAATTTTTTAAAATATCAAAATTGGCATAGCACAGCCCAATAGAGCATAAAAAACTATAAGGGAACGTATGTTTATTTTTTCGCTAAGGTCAAAAAAGTTCACGCACCAACCGCGATGAAGTCTTGAAAATTTTTAGGTTTCTTTTTGGTTAAGATAAATTAATAATAAATTTATTTCAAACAAAAAATAGCTCAAGTATGAAATTTTATTAATATTTAGAGATGGTAAGAGATTTTTCCGCAAACCAAAACGTATCTTTAACCTTTTTTACGAAAAAACTAAATAAAAATGTGTAACGAATAATGCTAATAGTTAATTTGCTTACTAACATTGGAATATTTATCGCAGGTGGCAGCCTGTTGATAATTGAATGATAACGGAAAGGAAATTCAAGTGATAGTTTTTAAAAATGAATCCAAAGAAATATATCTGAGAGTACTTGTTTTGAATGATGGAAAGGCAAATACTATATTTAATGGCATTAGAGAATTACTCAACAAGTTTTATTTATGGAATAATATAAAACTGATCATTTGTGATACAACCTTAGTTAACACCGGTAAGATAAATGGTGTGGCTACACAGTTGCAGAAATATTTTAAAATCCTCAGATTGGAAATACTACAATATATTGGTTGTCAACACCACATTTTGGATTTAATATTGAGGCACGTAATGGATGAGGTACTCGGTGGTGAGACATCCTCTCCAGATATATGTTACAGTTTTGTAAGGGAATTGATTTCGAATTACAACAACTTAAAACAGAGCTACATTCAAAATAGTGAAATGCTTGCTATTAAAAATATTAAATGGCGCGACGACATGCAGTATTTGTTCCAACTAGGAACTGCATTTAGATTCTTTGAAGAAACCAAAAAATTTCCATATATAAATTTTAAACCTATACCCCCAATAAGTAACGCTTGTTGAAACTCAAGAGCCATTTTAGCGATTTTACCTTATATATTAATACCAAAATATCAGAATGACTTGTATCCGATATGCGAGTTTATCTGCGGAAAATGGTTTGACATATGGTTTTCAGACCAACAATTTCGCGACGACAACTTCGAAGGTTAATATCAATCACTTTCAAGATTTGAATCTGCAAAAAACTGCTTTATTAAGCATTGGAAAAAAGATGATTCAATAATCCGAAACCAACAAAGAAGTAATATATGTGCGGAGTGTGTCATTAAAGTTGTTCAGGATATTTATCCTTTCTGTAAATCTCCTCGAACTTGAAATCGTATATTTTTTATCTTTCAATAGCTAACTCATAATTTTTCTTATTTTTATTATACGAGTACATATGTAACTTTCAGTAATTAAAAAATAAAAAAAATAATAAAAAAATAATAATTTTTTCAATAATTTTTTATACATCTGTTTAGAAAAACCAATTGGTGCGTGAACTTTTTCCAGAAAAATTACAAAAGATTATGATTTTCATGGTTACTAGGACATGGTTGACCTCATGGTACTATGCCAAAAAAATTGGTTATACCCCTAATAACCAAGTAATCTCACAATAAAGACTACGTTTGACGTAATTAGGGTGCCCTTATAAAATAGTTGATACAAACTTTTCTTAGCTACAGTCAAATCCCGATAATTCGTATCCAGGTAAATCGTAATTCCCGATAATTCGTAATAAACTGTTGGTTTTTTTTTTAAAAATCTCGATAATTCGTAAAATTTCCATACATTTTGGTCCCCTCGCTAATTCGTAATTTTTTTCCCAAATAAAATCTTTTTTACCTCTTATAAATCGTTATTGTTTGCTAGCTACCACTTATAATTCGTAATAAATGCAACAGAAACGTGGAAAGAATGATTTTTTGTTAACGGCATTTTGGAAGATGACGCAATCCTAGGAGAAGTTCACAATATTATCAGCTGCAAAATTAGTAACGACTCACCACAAATGAAGTACACTATAAAGAAATATAAAAAGTGCAATTATAGCATACTTGCCGAAAATCTACAGCGTCGGTTGAATGTTTTGTGTCATTCTGGAAACCCGTGCTAATGAGTTTGCAAAACAATTGGAAATAAGAGAAAACTTTGACAAAAAAATCTAATTACACCATGGATCAACACAAATTTGCAATCTCTGAGAAATTTTAAGAAAAAATTGTTGGAAAAGAGGAGGAGAAAGGGAACAAACTCTACTATTGAAACGTGTAAGCAAAATTATTAAAAAGCTGACAATATATGTAAAAAATTTTGGTAATTTTTGAATGAATGTCTAGGCAGGCAAGAACGAGCACTGATACAATTAAAAAATAGAAACAACGATTTCATAGAAAATTATAAAGTCAAATGCGATATGTTTAATAAATACTTTCTCAAACTTCCGGAAGACATTAAAAGTAAAATAATTTAACTGGATGGAGACAGCTGTAACAAATTTAACACGCTACATCAATGTCGCAGTTCGTTTTTCTTTAGCCCTACTACTAATGAAGAAATAATGGACATAATTCAAATTTTCAAATTTATAAAAGTCCTGGACAGGATGGCATAACTGCGAAGGCAATTGTTAAGTGTAAACTTATAGTTTGCTCACTATTAGTAAACATATTTAATAATATAGTTGACTCGTCCACCTACCCTGATATCCTAAAAATTGCTAAAATTACTCCCATTCTAAAAAATTCGAAATCATATTCAGTAGATAATTTTAGACCTATTGCTTTATTGCCGCTGATTGATAAAGTTTTAGTAAAAGTTATGCATAAGCAAATGTCAAATTTTTTTGATCAAACAAATCAGTTATACAAACTGCAATTTGGATTTAAAAAAGGCAGCGGTACGCAAGAAGCTGTGGTAAATGTTGTCAATTATATTTGTGATGGATTGGATAATCATTTTGGTGGTGTTGCTGGCATTTTTTATGACTTTTCCAAGGCGTTTGACTTAGTGGATTACAAAATATTGGTTCAGAAACTTCCATTCTATGGCATTGGAGGACGATCACTTCAGTTGGTGCAGATTTATCTCGAAGGCAGAAGACAATACGTAGAAATAAACGGCTTTAAAAGTGACATATGTGCTGTTCAGCATGGTGTTCCACAGGGAAGTGTATTGGGACCACTTCTGTTTTCAGTTTATTTAAACGATATTGCTAATCTTAAACTTTTTATGTACGCCGATGATATTAGTCTGTTTTACCCCTACAATCACGACATTATCCTAAAGTCGCAGATGGAACACGATGCAGCAGTTATACTGGAGTATTGTAGAGTTAACAAGCTTGTTTTGAATGCCGATAAAACAAAGTTACAATATCGACCTTAGACTGCTGCAGCTGGCCTGCCATTTAACATTGTGATTGGTGGAAAACAAGTGGAAGAGAGTAACTCGCTTAAATATTTGGGAGTTTATTTGCAAAATATTTTGACATGAAACTTACATATACAAAATGTAAAATCCAAAGTAGCGGCTGCAATAGGAGTGTTATACAAATACAAAAACCAATTTGACAATAAAACGAAACTGCTGACATATAATGCCTCAATACATAGCCATTTTAACTACTTACCCATGATATATGCTTATAAGAGAAATACTGAACTCAAATCACTTCGAAGAGTTCAAAATAAGACACTCAAAACTGTCTACAATATGCCTTTGACTTATTCATCAATTAGTCTGTATTATAATGTGGCTAAAACCGTTTTACTAATATATAGTCTGTTAATGTAATAATAATTTTAAAAATTATTTTTAGTTAATGTAAATATGTATTTCAAGTTCAAAAACAGAAATTTGTCAGATTTAATTTTATTTTAATGTCTTTTGTTTGCTATTACTTATAATTACACATATTTTACGCTAAGTACATAAATGAATTTGCTATTATTTTATTTTGAAGAATTGTTTTTTATGATATGTTTTTTTGTATCGTTTAAGTAAAAAAAAATTAAAAAACCCCGTTAATTCGTAATTAATTTATTTTAACCCCGTTAAATCGAAATCTCGATAAATCGAGAACCCTATAATTCGTAAGAAATGGCCGGTCCCTTGCGATTACGAATTATCGGGATTTGACTGTATATTATTACCGAATATAGTTTAGCGCTGTCATGAAGTATGAGTTAGCTGTTAGACAAAACTGATGACACCTTTTTTCAACGGGCTCACTGGTTTCGAGAATCTTTTGGGATCTATAAAAAAATTGGTCAGCAATCTCGCCAAAATGAGTATAGGTTTTTATTACCCTTCGATTGTATAATCGAACCTATACTGTCAAGGTCTTGTATTTTTTTTCACTGTTGCACTGTGTTATTTGCCTTCTGTTATATAATACATTTTAAGTTTTAAAAATATAGTAGATTAATATGGAAATAAATAAATTAAAGAATTCATGATTACATAACATCAAAAAATAATAATAATTTTATAGAGCTTATTATACAATGAAAATTATTCTAAGAATTTTTGTGGAAAAATAAAATATTATCAACATTTTCTCCACTTAAACGACTTTTTCTTTCTTCTAATATTCTACCTGACGTAGAAAACACCCTTTCACTTGCAAATGAACTGCATGGGATACACAAAATATAAGCTGGGGTTTGTCAAAAAGGAATGACCCCAGCTGTCTTCCAAAATTTTAAAATGTTGCAATCTCGTTTAATTTTTTTAATTTATACTGACATAGTTTTTAAAGCTGAATAACTATATCTTTTGATCCTGACTACAAAATTTTAATTCTTTAAATAGGGGATTAAGGAACAAAGTCTCATATTGAATATTATCAGGTTTTAATCTTTTTAACAATAATTTTTCAATAGATGTTTTAAATATAGTTATGATTTTTGGTTCACACATTTCTTCTGAGAAAATTTACAAAATTTTTCGTACCATAAAACGTATTTGCTTATTGTTGGACTTTTTTCTCCGAACGTAGAGTTTCTGAGCAATCTTTGAAAGGATTTATAAAAGTTAAAAGATTGTTAAATATATCAAAATCTATTATATTTTTCTGGGTATCTGAATTGTTATTCGTATAGTTATTAATATCATGATTTCAAATATGTTTTCAGATTTTTTTCATCAGGCACAGGTTGTTCAGTAATTTGAATTTTTTTCCTTTCCTTATGTTGCATTTAAATACATTTTGCATAAATGTAATGAAAACTTTATTAGATCCAAGAGAATCTTTTCAATGATTGATTCAATGTATACTATTGACTCCCAACAAAACCCCACTAATAGTTTTTGGGTGCCGTGGCATAAAACCCAAAAAATGTTGGGGCTTATGTCCAGACAACTTCTCGGACAAAACACCCAATTTCGTTGGGGATTGTGTTCGATACTAGTCTGCGGACATCAGCCCCAATGGGGACGATTTTGTTGTTGTATTGGATATTTTAACAAATAAAGAGAACAATTTGAAATATTTTTATTTTTCACAATTTACGTTAGTGTATCAAATGATACATCAAATTCGTCTAACAATCAGAAAAGTCTTTTTTATTGTTTGTTATTTTTGGTCAAATACAGTGTGTCACGCACTAGGATGACTCGTTTCGAACTCCTTGACAAGTTCATCTTCAGACCCCTTTCTGACGAACTGATGCGCAATGGTACATCATCAGCTGTATATATATCTACAATTATGTCAAACATGTACATGCGAAGTAGATATCAGCCGAAAATGTCCAGCACCAATTATAGTTATGAATTTGACCGTTAATATTCACACATGAGAATGGAGGATTTTTTTTTTATTTTTCTAACAAAAGTTCTAAATTTTTAATTACTATCAAAAAATTATAATTCATTAGAGACAATATGAAAAAAAATACTTTTAATGTAGTAATAAACTCTATTTTAAAATTATATTATTCTTATAGAATTCTTCCGCACTACCAACTATTTGTCGACAAAATGGACACAATGTTAGCGTATCATTTTCAAGATGTTTCTTATTGATCGCATAAGCGACAAATTTTTCCATGTTTGCATGGTTTTAGAATAGTGTTTTCTTTTTTTTTGTATAACAAATTTCGCACAAAAGTCCATTATCAATTTTTTCGGGTTCTTCGTCGGATTCTGAAGATTCCGAATCAAAATTTCGTCATGCTTTGTAAAAATATTTTCAGCGTGATTTATCCTAAGTCATATTTTGAAACTTAATCGTTTATGATGAGACTTCGGTCCCTATTTCTCTTTTTTGGTATTTTAAAAACGCCAAAGAATCCATCAAAGATTTGCGATAATTCATTAAATTGTCGCAACTTTTCCTGCTTCAAGACTTTTAAAAAATTCCTAAAGTTTCCATGCGTTGGAATTAGAGTCGATAGGTAGCTGTTGTATCCTTCTAAGTCACTTGTTGTTCTAGGCCATTCCTTGTGCAGAGCAGTGCTCTGCGGCGGTAGGAGATTTCGCCACTGCGGTAACAAACTGCTTGGGTATTTTTGTGTATTTTGTTTTATTCGGCCTTATTCCCGTAGACGTCGTCGACGCAAAACGACGTCGTCTTGTGACGACGCTGTAAAATCGGTATTCTCGTAGTCGTTTTCGATAACTATCGGTTACTATTGACACAAATTTGGTATTCTGTAAGGAAATGTGACGACGACGTTGAATCGAAACGACTCTGAATCTGTCGTCACAGTTGTTAGTAACGACTTGAAACAATTTGAAAGAATAACTTTAGTTTTTGTAAATTTAAAAAAAAGTTTTGTTTAATGACGTCAAGAATAAAAATGTCGAGTAACAAATAGGGGCTTGGAAACAAAATCCCTCATAGGTACAAGGATTTTGTCTAATTTTAAGGGGTAATGTGAGAAAATTGGTGAAAAACAATTTAATTCCTTTGGAGCGCCTTTAAGAATCCTTTGCGGTTGTAGTTACGAATCTGGTCTTCTTTATTTGTAGCAAAAATTTTGATATGGGTTCCATCGACATATCCAATTACTCCAGTAAATCCTGTTTTGTTAAAAAAAAATTAGTTTATGCATCCGATTTGTCATCTTCAGTTACTTCCAATTGTATCCAAGGTGGACAAATCACCTCTCTAATGCATTCAGACAGGAATCTTGCAACTACTGGCTGCACTTACACTTAGGTTGTAAGGCCCCTGTCCAAAGGACCTCAATGTTGCTGACAACTTAATTATGACTGAAACATATGTCCTGAGTTCACTTTTCATGATAGGAACTATTTCTATAGGAACGATTACGTAATTAAATGCTGCCTTATTAAGACTTAAGTAGTTCTAGAATCTAAAAAAAGTTGGAAGGCCGGCCAACAGATAACCTCAAATTACGATTTTAACACCGATGAACATACTCGTTATTTGGCAAGTTTAACATAGTCGAAGTATTATCCTTTCCAGTATAAGATTATTTTTACTTTCCTCATCGCTTGAATCTGAATCGGACACAAAAAACATTTCTTCACAACAGAAAATAAAAGTCAAAATGAATCAGCTGATGTACAAATGTTACATCAGCTGTTGTTATTTCTTTCATGTTATCGATTACTAGTCGACGTCGTGTCATAGTAGTTACAGAATACCGAAATAGCATTGATGTGACAACGATGTTGACTCGAAGTGATGTTGACATACAAACGACGACGATGTCGACGACGCACAGTGGTCGAGCTTGTATGGAGCGAGCGGCCAAAAATACTTCTAGTGGAGATATCTTTGCCAAATTTTTTCCAAAATTCTATAAAAATATAATAAGTAATAAAACAAACATAAATGGGTCGTATCTAAGCCCCTCCCGAAACACCACCCACAGCCCCACATCACCATATTAAATAAAGAAAACCGTATGATATTCTATTTTAGTATGCAGTATTGTAAGTATTTTATAATGTATTATTCTAATAGATCAAAAACAGATTTATTTAAAACTGACTTATGCTTAGGTGGTAACTTTCGTTGTCCCGTTATAAACGGATCTGATGTAAGGAGTAAACGATTGAACAAATCTTCATTTGTTGCCACACGAGAAATTTTACGTGTATGATGCAGGCGAAATTTTTTTATATCCTTATTTCTCGACTCAGCAGCTTCTTCAGACAACTCCCCAATCGACACGACAGCATTTTCAATAATCGCAGGACCATGAATTAAAATTTTATGAACGGTAGGTGGAAGGTAATACCAGGAATATGTAGTTGTGAGGTCTTTGGCTACATCGAGTGCGAATGTCTTAAACTTCCCAACATTAATATTATAGCCTGAACAAAGCGCTTGCAATATTGTAGCACATCTTTCAATAAGGTCCCTATCTAGGCCTGTTATTTGAGCGGACAAGCTAGCATTACTGAAAAAGGCTCTGGCAGTATTTCCATCATTCGATGTACCACTCCCACCACTTTTAGGCTTGTCGACTATCAATCCCATTTTTAATCGAAATTCTGTTTGAATTTTCTTCTTCCTTTGCATAACTTGGGCTTTTCCTTCTAGGGATCTAACTTGCCAGACTTGTACATCAAGTCTGTAGGATAAATGTATAAAGAACTCAAAAAATCTTATATATGCATGAAGTGGTGACAATCCAAATTCAAATCGATCCTTTTGAACTTCCCTTTGCAAGCATTTCTCAATATTGTTCATATCTGTGGGTTTCGCGATGCATATATAGCACTTTGATGATGAAGTTTCGGTTAAGGCATTACAAATTTTACCATCCACCATAGTTAATTGCAAAATATGCTGAACAATTAATGTTTTATCACCAACAATAATTTTAGTCGGAACAAGCTTCTCTATTTTATTTTTAAAATACTTTTCTTCTTCGATGCTTAATGCAGTTGACTCCTTTTTAAATTGAAATCGAATAGGACGACAATATCGAGTGGAAGATGGTCGTGGATTTTTCCAGATTATTTTTGAACTGTTCGAACTATCTTCAGTTTTTAATAATGCAAGTGGAACATATGATGTGACAAACATGTGGCTGTCATTCAAATCATTGTTATCCACTTTCTGTTTGTATTCGCTGTACCCGGAACTTCCGTCGAAACCCCATTTCCCTATAAGTTTGAGGTTGTTCACAGGATCACTCAAAACATCATTTATTACATTATCCTGCAACTCGATAATACGTTCTGTAGTGTGGTTCAATAAACTTTGAAGCTCTACTTCAGCATGTGATTCGCTAACAGTTATATTTTCCGGATAACTTTTTTTTTGCTTTTAAAATATTGTCATAGCTGCATAAAAGTTCAGCAGAAATTTTGCTGTTAACAAATTCTCTAATGAGGATATATTGATGCTTCGTTAAATTCGTTTCCATGATAAGCGAAATAACCTCATTGGTGCTTGCAGGCGAAATAATTGTGATATTTGTTTGTTCAGCCGCAAAACGTAAACAATCAGCAGCAGACTCATCCATTTCGGCTATCTCAGCGATTCGTCTTCTCTTTGTTCGTCTTGAGCACTCAGAGAAATTCATTTTGGGACGACCACGTTCAATATTATTTTCAGATGATTGCACATCATAATTGAATAAAAACGAGTCGTTTATAGCAAGCCAAGTAGAATGCTTTTCCAAAATGACTGATCTTGTTCGATTGCATTCACGCCAAATTGCTGAAATCCTTTTGCAGTAGTAATTAACGCGTGCTTTCAATTGCTCTAAATATTTTTCTTCTACTGTATAGCCTTCACTCTCGATTTTCAATTTCAAAATATTAAATATGCTTTTAATCTTCTGTGGATTTGCACCGGTCTCGGAACACCACTTATCAAAAATATAATTTCGGCTTATTTTGCATTCATAAGAATCTCCTATACGAAAATTAAAAAATAATAAAATAATAAAAATTTAAACTATAAACATAACATAACAAACCAAAATGCACAAAAGAAACGAAGACGATGATCACAACAAAACCAAAAAAAAAAAAACGAAAACAATAATCACAAAATATCACAACAAAACACACAAAAGAAACGAAGACGATAATCACAACACACATCACAGAAAAGCACAGTTACACAAACAAAAAAAGACAACAAAAACGGTGAGGCCGCTTTGTTCTGTTCAAGATTACGCAGCGTCTGGCAAATTCTGGCAGCTGAAATTTACATCATATAATCTGTAAATATTGAAAAATATTTTAAGCTAAATTGGATTATTGGCTACGATTAGCTTCCCAACTAAAAGTCTATATGAAATTTTAGTTTACACACGAATTAGTACCAAAATAGGCCCATATATTAAATAATTTATTAAAAAAAAACACAACATGCTGAGAACTTGTATTTTATCAGAAATAATAGGTAATACCTTTCTTTACAATATTTAATACTTCCATTGTTCAAGCAATCTTTTTTAAAAAAGTTTTCAAGTTTTATTTGCGACCTTCACTTGCAAGTTAATCACGATGCAAAACCAAACTAATTTCATGCTCTGACTTTTGAAGCTATTCTTAAAGAGAACAGTTAAAATAAAACAAAAAGAACAGCTGATTTAAAAAGTTTGATCTCTTATGAAACAGCGTTGCCACATTTTAAGTAATAATTGCAACTTGTTTTTTTTTATTTTTGGCCTATGGGGGCGACCACTGTGCGACGTCTACGGGAATAGGGGTGATTGTTTTCTTTTACCGGGATAGTTTGCCACCGCATTGAAAAAAACAAGAACAAAAAAATTACTCTTTGTGGTGTAAGCTTTTTCTACGGTGGTGGTTTAGCACGACAACAAAGAATCACAAACAAAAATATTACGAAGAAGAATACGATGACAGTGCGATCGCCACCAACACACATACTAATCATATCTCTGTCGATTTCCCTGTAGTTCATGTGGCTGTCTACGAGCTGGTAAAAAAAAAACTAGCCCCCGAATACTAGCCATATGGCTGGCCACTTTAACATTGCGATGTCCTACGAGGGGGTAAATTGTCACCAAGACGTCCCCTAATGATAGTCTAAAGGTGGTTCATTTTAGCTGTCCCTTAACTGTCTCATTATACCCACCATAAATCTATCCCAAGAAGATTAGTTTTCAGCTGTTTCTACGAAACTATTCCCCTGCTCTATAGTCCATGTGGCTGTCTCCGAGCTGGTTACAAAACATGTCCGAATGCTAGCCATATGACTGGCCACTTTAACATATAGTTGTCCTACAAGAGGGTAAATTGCCACAAAAAGACAGTTCTACTTTGCTTACCCTTTACTGTCTCTTTATACCTGCTAAACCACTCCCATAAAAAACACCAAATTTTTCATGAAGTAAATATTATTATTTATAAAACTTAAAAAAATTATTTCATTAAAAACAAAAACATAAAAAAATTCATCTATACATAAAAATTTATTTTACAGGAGAAGCAATATTTTAGTAATCAATGGAACCTAGGGTGGTTTGAAGTTATATGGGAAAAATCAGAATTTTGTCGGTGTCACCTCCACTCTTTCCCTTTCGTCGAGGTGACAACGAATAAGCACCACTCAAAATTTTGTCCAAAACAAATATATTATATGACATTTTAAAACTCTTTTGTTTCTGTTGAAAATCTGTCGGCCTATTGAACTTGTTAACATTTTCGCCAAAACATAAGCAAAAAAAATGTTACAACCCTGTAGTTTTTTCGTGGCAATTTACCCCAAAAGCGACAGTACTATACACTATTGACTGGTTTTAAAACTATCCTCATTGATCCTTTCTGCTATTCTTTTTAAATGTCTTTTCTTGTGAAGTCGAATTGCTTCACGCAGCTGATTTTCCGAGCCATCGTCTCGTGCGTTGGGAATTATTGCTTCTGAAATTAAGAAATTAAAGAATTTATGTAGATATTTATCAGAAAAAGAATAATTTGTTATATACCTATGAAGACCTCATAAAAGTTTTTCATTTGTCTTAGCGACTCTTTGCCGTAAATTCCTTCAATGTTAATTCAATTTGTTAATTCAGGTGAAAAGACATATTTTAAGTTCTTTTTTACACCTTGTGGTGTAATCAAAGATGTTATTGTATTTACCTAGACAAAAGTAGATTAAAATATAATATATTTATAAATGTGGTTTTCTTATACTTACATAAAATTTGTTCACGCAAATTTAATTTAATTTTCAAATATTCCACTTGTTTATTTTTTATGAACTTGTTCGATCACTTCTTAAAACAAAACTAAAACGCAGATGCAAGTGTTTCCAAAAAACTCCCTTGCTATTGTTGTTGTTTTAGAAAATGGTACTTTTCTTGTGTGTTTTTTTTATTTCTTCTTTTGACTCGCACATTCTTTACAACATTTTGTTTTTGCTTTTGGTCAGAAGTTTTTGCATTGAACTATTGTTGTTTTTGCTTTTCTAATTGTGTTTTCATACGCCCTCCCTCTCTCATTCTCTCAAAAATTTATTAAAACGCTCAAGGACACACATTTTTAACTATCCACCATCTGCGACACAAGAAGACAGCTAAGTGGCACCACAAAGTGGCAGTAAAATTTTTCAATGGATCAATGAGGATAGTTTTAAAACCAGTCAATAGTGTATAGTACTGTCGCTTTTGGGGTAAATTGCCACGAAAAAACTACAGGGTTGTAACATTTTTTTTGCTTATGTTTTGGCGAAAATGTTAACAAGTTCAATAGGCCGACAGATTTTCAACAGAAACAAAAGAGTTTTAAAATGTCATATAATACATTTGTTTTGGACAAAATTTTGAGTGGTGCTTATTCGTTGTCACCTCGACGAAAGGGAAAGAGTGGAGGTGACACCGACAAAATTCTGATTTTTCCCATATAACTTCAAACCACCCTAGGTTCCATTGATTACTAAAATATTGCTTCTCCTGTAAAATATTCTAAGTTTAGTTAGGGCCTTTTACATTTCAGCTTACGATATATCATCATCCCTCAGGGTATAAAAACTAATGAACTTTTTCATTGCATTTGCCTGGCCTTTAAAGAATGTCTCAAAAAAATAAGCAAAAAAGAAAACGGTACAAATCCACAGCGAGTCGATAAATGTGATGAATGGTAGTGCCGATCGCCTCGACCACACATCGCTACGCGCAGTTATCATGTTCTTCTTTGTCTTATTTTTGTTTGTGTTTTTTCGTTGCCGTGCCAAACCACCACGTAAAAAATCACACAAAACAAAGAGTCATATTTTCTTTTTGTTTTTTTTTATACGATGCTAAACTACTGCAACAAAAAAAGTAAACACAGGAAAGAGCTTTACTCCACCGCATTAGTTTTCGTTTGACATTTCAAACACTTCAAACACATTTTGATTTCTTGTAACAAACAAGGGGTTTGCATAGGCCTCTATTTTTAAAGGCTTCCTCAATTGCAGCAGCCTTCAGAAGTGGCAGAACAAGAAGCTTTTGAAAAATTCGTTTACCCTCCATCTAATTCTTCAAAATTTTGACAGTTGCTTTATTTTTGAAGCCTCCTTACAGCTTGATAAAAATAAAACGAGCAGCCCTTTAGTTTTGCTTCTAGAAAAACCGCAAGTAAAGCATTTCTCATAGATTTTTCGAAATCGGTAGTAAAGCTGTTGGCTTCAAATTTTAAAATATTAGAGAGTGTGAATTGTAGTATGTGTTGATAAGCTCCGGCGGTGAAAAATTCGCTCTATTGTATTTTCAAAAGAAGAAATGTTATTTTTATAAGTTTGTAAATGAAAGGATTGAATCAGAATACTTTGGATAGTTTTTTTTCATGAAATAGTTGTTATTATGGGTTGTTATTATGAAAAAGTTTTCATAAGAAGACATTAATTTTTGTTTATAAGTTTGTTACTATAAGTAGTGAATTGGAATACTTTTAAACTGAAACGCCGCAGACAAAAAGTTTTCATAAGAAGAAATTTATTTTTTTTATAAGTTTGTAACTGTAAGAGCTGAAATCGAAAAATTTTTCATAAAAATATCGCGCGATTTTTTATTGTCTCTATTAATCGTGATTTTACGCGATTCACATAATACCATTGCAGCTAAATAAGATGCTCAGAAATCGGAATGACAGTCGGCAAAATCTTCGGATATCGGGCCGAAATCGTTACTAAAAACGTATGGAGCGGCAAAATTCGATCTTTTAAAAGTTAATGTTTTTATTAATTACCGATTGAAGGGTAAAGAGAATAGAACTAGATTCCGTTATATTTTCATTCCATTTTGCTTACATTTGTTTTCTACACGCTGTCAAAGTTACTTGTTGCTAATTGTGCATTTTCTATTTTGGTGCGTTAAGATAAAGCAACAATTTTAACAGGCTATTAGAAGTCGTGTGTTTTGTTTAAACATTTAAGTAAAAAGCAGGATAATATTATTTAACTCACTTAGCTAAATAAAATTATAATTCAAATTCCTACTAGTAAAGCAGCATTGAAAAATATGGTATTTTTGTTAATTTCAATAGGTACCAAAATCGAACTATGTACAAAAAGTTATGCATCACCACTTTTCATCCCTTCAATCTGTGATTAAATATATTCTTCAACATCGTGTTGTTCAGATGGGAAAAATTTTTTTTGCGGGTTTTTGCGGTTTTTTGTTTTATAGCCATTTAACTACTGCGAAAGAATAGACCATAATTTCTGCGGTTTTACTGAACAACTTTATTTTACATACAGGATATCCAATATCTCTATGCATTTATAGTTAGAGGATATCCAGACGAATAAAAAATTATAGGGAGGTAGGGCTCTAAAATGCAACCTTGTGAAGATATATGGGAAATACTTGGAATCTTAATTTTTTTATAAAAACCATTTTTTGTATAAAAACGGTCATAACCTCTACCCCCCGAATGTACACATATTATTATTTTTTACGCCTCACCGAGTACTTTTTTAACATTCTGCTTCATAAATTTGCTTCAAATAATTTTGGCCGCCCAGAACGTGAATTTACCCCACTGTGGGCCGGCCAAATTTAATCCAATTAGTTAGCTAAATAAAATTATAATTTAAATACCTACTAGTAAAGCAGCATTGAAAAATGTGTTTTTTTTTGTTAATTTCAATGGGTACCAAAAGCAAACTATAACACTGTATTTTTCAGATGGAAGTTTTTTTTGCGGTTTTGTTTTATAGCCATTCACCTTTTTTATAAAAACCTTTTTTTTACAAAAACCCTCTACTCCTAAATGTTACCAATTTATTTTTTTTACGCCTCACAGTGGGGACATTTGATATTTTAGGCCGCAATTCTTGACCGATTTTCAAAATTCTTTTTTTGTATTATTTGAAACAGAATTGTGCACAAAATGTACGTTTTTCTTTATTCTGAATTCCCTACCGTTATTTTTTTAAAATTTGTCAAAGTCGATGAAAAAATTATTTTTGACTGTAATGTCAAATATTTTTTGGATTACGTGTTTGGATTAAAAATTTCGAACTGACCTCAGTTAATGTGAACATATCGCTCGTTTTCTGCAAGACCGTCATATCTCAAAAAAATCGATTCCGAGATAAACGCGTTTAAAGTTTTTAATTTACACCCAACTTGTACGAAATGGAGGAATTCAAATAGCTCTCATGCGGAGTGTAAAGAATATATTAACATGCATTTTTTACACAACATGGAGTATGATGTAATGAAAAATTCTACATCATTAGCTCAAAAATCACGTTTTTTGAGTTATGACGGTCTTGCAGAAAACGAGCGATATGTTACGAATTAAACTCAGTGAAAAAATAAGACAAAACATTTTTTTGTGCTCAACTGCAAGTAGATATGTGGGGACACTATATTTACACTTTAACTCGGTGTCCTACTCATAATTATTATTCGATTAGAACAAAACTTAATTTACAACCTGGAAAAGTTTTAAGAAAGTCGTCTGTAAAAAATAGGCCAAATCGGTGAAGGTCGCCATGCATTTTTTTTGCATATGTACCAAAATAATGCAGTTTTGAACTTCTGACAAAAGAAAACTTTGTGTTTACGAGTAGGCTAAGTAGTGTTCTTTTCATTTAAAAAGACCAATACCTTACTAAGTTACATCGTCTGTCAAAATAAGGAAATTTGTGAAACGCTTAAACACTTTTTAAATTTCAATACTAAATTTAACTTAAAAATCGATATATTTCCTGAGGAAATTGGAAAAATTTTAGTTACACTCTCTTTTTTTCATTTATGTATCAAAATATAAAAAGGCATACATAATTAAGCCTACTAATACATATGAAATGTTTATATTGCGATTTTAAGTCCTATGTATTGCAAATATATTTAAATTTTGTATATGCGTTTAAGAAAATTCCTTATTTTGACAGATGATGTAACATATTAAGGTATTGATATTTTAAAATGAAAGCACACTACATAGCCTTAAACTTTCTTAAAACTTTTCCAGGTTGTAAATTAAGTTTTGTTCTAATCGGGTAATAATTATGAGCAGGACACCGAGTTAAACTGTGAAAATAGTGCCCCCATACATCTACTTGCAGTTGAGCCAAAAAAAAAATTGTTGTCTTATTTTTTCACTGAGTTTAATTCGTAACATATGCTCACATTAATTGAGGTCAGTTCAAATTTTTTAGGACATGTAATCCAAAAAATATTTCACATTAAAGTCAAAAATTATTTTTTCATCGACTTTGACAAATTTTAAAAAAATAACGGTAAGGAATTTAGAATAAAAAAAATACGTACATTCTGCACACAATTTTGTTTCCAATAATACAAAAAAAGAATTTTGAAAATCGGTCAAGAATTGCGGCCTAAAATTTCAAATGTCCAAAAAAACTTTTTTTTCCCCACTGTGCGCCTCATTGAGTAACTTTTTAACATTCTACTTTAAAATTTACCTCCGTCTATGAAAGTTTTCGTTGTTTCTTCAATAACAATTCGCTGTTTCCTCCGACACAGAGTTCAGAAATCGCTGCAAACTCGATCAGATGTGTCGGATCAAATTAATTAAAATTTCCCTTCAACGAGACATACAGAATTTTGTACGATATCGGTAAGAAGAGTTCAGACAATGTGCAGACGTGTCGGATATCAGCTAATGTCGGAGCTTTTGGTTTGCTGGGTTTAGATCCATTTTCAAAATTTGTAAGCGTTTTAATAGGTTCCATTCCTTCAACGGTTACAATGATTTGAAACCAAAATCATACAGTTAGTATAAACCCTCTTACAAAAAATAACTTCATCAAGAAAGTACTTGTTTTTTTTGCATAAATTAAGTTATTGTTTTTATATTGCATACACAAAACTAATATCTGTTCTGACAAACAATTATTATCCATTAGATTTTACTGTAGCGGTGAGAGAGTTCACAAAACTTATAAGTTCTGTTATTATAAGCTATGTTCTTTCCCAATCTTTTAAAGTGTTGTTCATAAGTGCAGATTATGCTCATACGCATAAAACGCAAATATTCAAATGAGAACTTTTCCTTAAACTTTAGATATTCTTTTATGTCCATATATGTATATCTATATGCACATTTGGCTCTAATCCTTTGTGAATTCCAAGAAACTTTCCCCTTTCCGGTTTCACTCTTTAATTGCAGACTGTGTTCATATATAACGCACATATGCAAGGGTAAACATTTTTGTTTAACTTTAGCTATTGTCTTTAAACTTGCAACAACAGCAGTACTTTAAAGGAGATCAAAGAGTACTTAACGTAAACGGTGCATAAAGTTAAATTTTATAACAATTGTTAAGTATTGTTGACGCCTTCAACAATTGGTATGAGTGAACTTGTCTAAATTTTGGGGGTTTTAAGGAAATGCGTCGAATTTGTCTGTTTGTAGTGAAGTTGACGTGATTGTTGACGTATATTTTTCACGTAATCCCTGGTGTAAGTGAGGCTATACAGATTAATAAGGCTGCGAATAGGTTCTCTAATGCTGTTGCGCTGCTAATAGTAATGTTACGAGAAGAAAACATAAATGGCGACGGTTGTAGGTATGTTGGTTCATAAGACAGAAGAAAAGACAATAAATTATCAAATGTAATTTAGCGTGGTCTGTTGTGGCAGCTTCGGTTAAATTTCGTTATCTTAATGTTTTGTTTGAAAAAGTGCTTTAAGATGATGTTATTGAGTGAATTATGAATTGGGCGACCATTTTTCAGCACGAAAAAAACGGTTTTCAGTACTATAAACAGCATGAAAAACCCTTGAAATAAGCACGATAGATTTTATATTCAGCATTTATATTTTTTTTTTTTATTGAAAAACAAACAAAAAACAATTTCACATCTATTAAAGAAGTAATAAAAAACAATAAGTAAATTAACCAAATTATTCAGTCGTGTATTCATACAAAGAAAGTAATTTTTAAACCAAAAAAAAAATTTTCTTAAAGTAAGATTATACCTTGGTCAATGTCACTAATTGCATTTTTAAATTTTCCAAGGTGAAACTTTTACGCTGGTTTGTAAAAAAATTTCCATATATAGAAAAAAACACGTTCCACGATGAAACGGGAGCGTATTTAAAAAATGTTGATTCAGCAGGCGAATATTTTCCCACAAACGCAATTGTTGTTTTGTCATTTTTAAAAATAATATTGTTGATTTCCACAAAGCCAGGATTTCGCGCAAGATCGGCAGTCATTTTTTTTAAATGATTTTTATCAGATGTTTTTCTATGCATGTTGAATTGATTTTATTGTTTCCAAGTTTTCATTCAATGGCAATCCGCTTGACTCAATTTTTGTGATGGCATGACAGATGCACTTAAAGTTAATTTTTATGAAGGAAAAGTTGGATTACAAATTTTGATTAGAAAGAACCTCTTTGCTTTATCGCAATGCTTCAGAATCTTTTTTGTTAAACTCTTGAATGACTTCCAACCACGTTCCTCATCGTGTCGTTATTGGTTTAGGTTATAGAGGCACATTAGGTTTCAATAGTTTAAATTTTTGTTTTCGATAAGGCGCCTGAAAACTATAGGAATATAACGAATCGAACGATGTAAGCTATCGCAATCAAGAAGCCCTTAGCAAAGAAAAACGCAAGTGATTCGGTTAAAGGTTTTAACAGTACTTAAAAAGTTTTATTAAAATGTAAGGACGTAGGTTAAAAAGTAATATCAAAGAGAGATTCCAAGATTCCAATAATGGTGTTGCCAGATATTTATATTTAGCTCACTCAAATAATATATTTCATCACTTCTTCTTGAGCATTATATAATAATAATACAAACATTTCATTTTAAACCAAGAGCAACGACAAATCCACTATGCTTTTGTTTACATAAACTTTTGGTAAAAATATCGGCAACGTTTTTATCTGTAGATACATATTTTAATTCAATTTCGTTACTTTCAACTTTTTCTCTAACAAAATGATATTTAATATCTATATGCTTAGTGCGTTTGTGGTGAACTGAATTTCTTTCTATATTTTGTGCACTTAGGTTATCGCCATAGATTGTCATTGGCCCAGAATTTCTCCATCCTATCTCTTCAAGTAGTCTGCGGAGGTATATAGCTTCTTTGGTAGCCGAACATAAAGCGACGTATTCCGCCTCGGTACTACTTAATGCTACTATGCTTTGTTTCGATGATGACCAAGAGAACACACCGCTACCTAGGAAGAAGGAGTAGCCAGAATAGGATTTTCTGTCTGCCTGGTCATTAGCCCAATCTGCATCTGCAAATCCTCTCACTGGAACGTCTGTTTTACGATATACGATACTCAGATTTATCGTGCCGGAAAGGTATCGCAAAACTTCTTGGCTGCAGTTTCGTGCTCGACATGTGTTGTGCTGTATTTCTCTGCGACAATTTGCTTATGGCGTGCAAAATGTCAGGTCGACTCAGAACTGCCAAATACATAAGAGAACCAATTAGCGATTGGTATTGTGTTACACTTACCTTAACACAATTATCGTTTCTGCAACTTGTTTGAAAACCTGGGTCTAGAGGCGTTGCGACTGGTCGGCAAAGTTGCATATCATAGTTGTTTAAAAGGCTTCTGATGTATTTTTTTTTTTTTGGTTCAAGTAAATTGCACCTTGTTTGCCTTCTCGACGTATTTCCATGCCTAGGAAAAAACTTAATTGGCCACCATCCTGCATCTCGAAAAAGCAGGCAATCTTCTTCTTAATTCCAGTTATGTCGTCTTCACTTGGGCAGATGATAATTAGATCGTCGACATAGACCGCGATGTAGCTGAATTGTTTTTGGTGTTCCTTTACATACAAACAGGCCTCATGTTTGCATTTTTTAAACCCCATACTCTGTAGAGCTGCATCTAATGTATTATTCCAAGCTCGTCCAGATTGTTTTAACCCGTAGATTGCCTTCTGGAGCTTGAGGACTTTATTGGGATGCTGCTTGTCAATAAATGTCTGTGGTTGTCTCATATAAACGACCTCCTTAAGGTTGTTGTTTAAATAGGCGTTTGAGATATCGACTTGGTGCATATGTAACTGTTTTTCTTTGCTAAGGGCTTCTTGATTGCGTAAGAGGATAGTTTGCAAATTGAATTCTACCTGTTATATTTTTATGAACCGCAAAGGCTTGTGAGATGTAAAAATTTTCAATTGATAGAAACATATCAAAATGTATCAAAAATTTAAATAAGGGCAAAAACAGCATCAAAAAGCGCAAACCTTTTAAATAAGCAAGATCGCTTGAAATCGTTAAATTAAGCAGCATCAGCAATATTCAGCATGTGCTGAAAATTGGTCGCCCTAATTATGATACAACATTCAATTTACTACCATTATGTATCAGGTTTGAGATCTAAAGCTTGCATATTTGATATGAGACCTCAAGTTTGCATATTTTCGTTGTTTACATATCAGTTTGATTACACAATGTCACAAAATTTCTTGCAGAAGTATTCTTCTCTAGCTTCAGTTTTAAAAAATTATAACAAGTTACTACTTTTTGGTTTGCACCACATGATAAAGCATCTCAAAATATATCAGAATCGGCAAAAAAGTGAAAAACAATTTTTGACAAGTAAGGCCTTTTCAATTTCCACGTCACATTTAATGATAACTTTTAAAAAGTTTTAACAATATTTTTTTGATTGATTTAACTACTGTTGGGTTTACCAATTTAAATTTGTATGTAAGAGTTGTTTGTTTAAGAGCAGTAAAAGGCATCCCATAGCTTCGCGAGTCGGGTAATAATCGATTTTTCCACACAGACACGATCGGCAATTCACACGAACTCGAAAGTTTTGGTTTATTCAAATTAGTTATATACTTTTTTTAATTTATATTTGTTTTTGAAAACAAATTAAAATTTTTCTGCAGACAGACAAATAAAATAATGACATTTCAGTCGATAACGACGCATATGGGCAGGGATTATATACACAAGCTAGCGATTGTGAAAGGGTATATTGCCAGAGTGTTAGGATGAGAAGTTGGGAGCTCAGCGTTGTAACTGAGCACGTTCGTGCCACTGAACGAAACAGTTGAATACACGATCGTGCGTGCTGGCGAAACCGACCACTTACATGATCGTAAAGTTGTAGAGTCATCCTCATTCATTGTTCACACGTCCAATTGTTAATTAATATGGCAGTACGATTTGTCATTTTTTTTGCTGAGTGAAAACATAAGAAAATACAGGAAAAAATTATTTTCAAATAATTAAAACAATCCAAGGAAACTTGCAAAAAAAAGAAACGTCAATCTTCGCCTAAACAATACCATCTCATGGTAACCGCCACCAACACACGGTGAGGTGACATTCAGACCACACATATTGCAGACTGCAACCGGCGGTAAAAACGAGTCGCGAATACCGGGAAATTACTTTAAAAATTGGGTATTGGCAGTACACCCAAATTCGTGTAGCGGTGCCATAACCCTAAAAATACCCATAGGCGATCTCGGCACCACGTGGTAAGTCAGTACCAGAACTAAATAGTGAAACCTTGATATAACAGCGAGCAAATTTAAGAAAGTTTAAATTTATAATTAAAGAAAGAAATATTTAAACTAAAACTAGACGAAATAACGTGAAAAAAAAGAAATTAGCCTAACCTACATATTGTAACATATATAACCTATTAACTGAATCGTCTAAACACGTTCTATAAATTATAAAAATAAATCGAATTCTATTGGCTAAAAACAAAAGTAAAATACATAATTCTAAGACCAATACGTATAATAAAAAAAATTAGTAACAAAAGAAAAAAAATTGTATTTATGTAATTATATAATTAGTATGTAAGAAAAAAAAGAGAAAAATTATAATTAGGTATTAAATTAATATATAGAAACAAAAAAAAACTTAATTAGCAATAAAAATTGTGAAATTTTGTTGATTTGAAAAAGTTAAAACAAAATGCGTTGTTGAAAGAGGCTGAATGGGGTTGCGTTGTTAAATCAACGATGGCATAAAAGTGTTTGGGGCATTTTAACACAGATGAGCTACAAAATTTCACGGTTGCTGTATTCATCATTAGAAGGTTGGGCTGCTCATCAGGGCCATTCCATCTTAGCCCTGAGATTAAAATAATGGATCCTGAAGTCGCTTGGAGTATTGTGCACGTGTATGACATTATCCTTCCCTAATTCCTTTTCATATCTCCTCGTGGTCTTAACGTTCCTTGTACTAATATTTCACTTTCCCTTCCGTTTTTGTCTGATTGTCCGTTATTTTATTCAAAATTCAAAAATACAAAAAAGGCACGGACATATAAAATGTATGTCCCAGCGGAAAAACATTCCATCCCTCCGGCGATCTAAGCCGCATCCTTGACAAGCGTGCCGTTTCCGCATTTACAACTATGAGGACATGACATGTCTCTGCATATGTGTTATGAAAGCAACTTTACACCCGCTTGTTTCACATTCAGCACAAAAACAGCCACAGAAACAATATTTAACGAATGTTGAGAAAGCGTGAGAGAATGGTTGTTGGTAGAGCACAACATTTTCACCGTGTACAATTCAACAGCGCTGACGTGCGACCGCATACAAAAACAAAGTATTGTTGTGCGTGTGCCTTCGGTTATGCCTACCACTGTTATAGAGGAATAGAAGTTTTTTTTTAAATAAAACTACAAATTCAATGAAATGATCAAAAATTTGACTTTTGGGTATGAACGCAATCCTGTCGGTCCAATTTTGCACTACAATTTTGAGGAAATCTGGTCTTATTTCCTCATTAGTGCGTCGGATGTTGGCTTCTTAATGATTTATAGTTGATTTGAGTAGTCCAAAGGTGTCAAGTAACACGAACAAGGTTGCCAATTTACAGACACTTTTCTAAAGATAATTAGGTCACCAAAAGTTTGGCTCAACAAAGTTATGGTTTCACGCGCTGTCAACATTCAATGCCCCGTTTTGGATGGTTGGAACTATTTCCAAACAGTGATTTTTTGGGCGTCGGGAGTGTGATGCAAGGTAAAGCTTCTGATCGGTTTAACTTGGCAAACCCAGAGTGATCCTTGCCAATTGCACTTCAAGTCTACTCACAGAGCTCCGTATTCGTAGTACTACTGCGGACGGAGTACCTCCACGTGGTGACGCCTGGAAGCGTGCCTCTGACACCCGTCAGAGCACGACTAACTGTGAGGGGCGAAACCTAAAACCCAGGCACGTCTGCTCAGAGTGAGCGGTACCCTGGTCAGCGTCTGACCCAGAATGGGCGGCTGTAATAAAATCCTGGCAGGAGGAGAAAACTGCGACGTGGTGCGCTGGGCTTGCAACCCGCCACCGACGTATAAACTATTGCAATGAAAAGAAGTAAGAAAAGAATAAAATGGACCCCCCAAAATGTTGACGACCACCGCAAACGAATTAAGGACCATGATTTAAGGATATGCACCTGGAATGTTAGAACACTGTATAGACCAGGTGCCTCCATCCAACTGGCGGAAGTCCTCGAAGAATACAAGGCTGACATAACCGCTTTACAGGAAATCCGGTGGACGGGACACGGGTGCTCGCGCATGAAGACGTGCGACATCTACTATAGTGGCCATGCGGACAAGCACGAGTTTGGATGTGGATTTGTGGTTGGCAAGAGACTGCGACACCTAGTCTCAAGGTTCAACCCGGTGTGTGAACGTATAGCCACCATAAGAGTCAAAACAAAGTTTTTCCACATAACACTTATATGTGCCCATGCTCCGACAGAAGAGAAAAGCGATGAGGACAAAGACGAGTTCTACGAGAGCCTAGAAAATGTATATGACCGTAGCCCGAGCCATGACATTAAAATTGTACTAGGCGATTTTAATGCTAAAATAGGCAGGGAAACCGCATTTGAGCCTACCATCGGAAAATTCAGTCTGCACACCGAAACGTCGAACAATGGCATCAGACTGATTGATTTCTCTGCGGCAAGAAATATGGTAGTTTGCAGCACTAGATTTGACCATAAAAATATTCATAAGGCGACATGGTTATCTCCAAATCAATTGACAAGGAATCAGATTGATCATGTGGTAGTCGATGGAAGGCACGCATCGAGTGTTCTGGACGTACGAGTGATTAGGGGTGCGAACATTGACTCCGATCACTTCCTTACCGCAGTTAAGGTACGCACAAGACTAAGCATGGCGAAAAACGTACGTAACCAGGCACAACGAAAGCTGGACATCGGTAAACTGCGGACCACAGAGGTAGCAAACGCCTACTCCAACCACCTAACTCAACTGCTGCGGAATGCTCCAACCCCTGACAATATAACCTCGCAGTGGCAAAATATAGCCGACTCCTTAGAACGGGCTGCGAGAAGCGTACTTGGGTACTCAAAGCCGTCTCAAGAAGATGCCTGGTACGATGATGAATGTCGCAATGCCACGAGAGAGACGGTTGCTGCATACAGGGCGGAACTGCAGCCAATGGCAACGCGAGCTGTTCGTGAACGACACAGGGAGAAGAGACGACAGGCAACGCGTCTTTTTAGAAGAAAAAAGAAGGAGCTGAAGAAGAGGCAGGACGAGTGCACTGAGTTGCTCCGAAGTAGAGGGGAAGCCCGAAAATTCTACAAGAGAGTGAAAGCGAGAATGCGTGGAACAGGGTTGCCCTCCTGCAAGGACAGCGATGGTCAGCTAGTGACGGACCCGGATAACGTTCTAAAGATATGGAGAGATCACTTTAGAAATTTACTGGATACTGACACCACTCCAGAAGACCCCGCTCCAATCCATGACGATGGTATTAACTGTCCACCTCCGAGCCAGAGCGAGATACGTATGGCCATCTCCCGCCTTAAAAACAACAAAGCTGCTGGAGCCGATGGTCTCCCTGCTGAATTGTTTAAGGCTGGCGGGGAGGAGCTGATTAGGAGCATGCATCAGCTCATGGAGAACATCTGGCAAGAGGAGAGCATGCCCGGGGATTGGAGTCTCAGTCTGTTATGTCCCATATACAAGAAAGGAGATCGTAGTGAATGTAAGAACTACCGTGGAATAAGCCTATTACCAATTGCGTACAAGGTCCTTTCAAGCATATTGTGTGAACGTCTAAAGCCAATTGTAGAAAAACTAATTGGACCATATCAGTGCGGCTTTAGACCTGGCAAATCTACGACGGATCAAATATTCACCTTACGACAAATCCTGGAAAAAACCCATGAAAAGCAGATCGACACCTACCACCTCTTTGTCGACTACAAAGCTGCCTTCGACTCTCCGATAAGGAATAGGCTTTATGAGGCCATGTCTGAGTTTGGTATTCCTGCAAAGTTGATTCGACTTTGCAAATGTACCTTAGACAACACCAAATCCTCGGTTAAGATTGGTAAGGATCAGTCTGAACCATTCAACACCGAAAGAGGTCTCAGGCAGGGCGATAGCCTGTCCTGTACACTATTTAACATAGTTATGGAGAAGGTGATGAGAAAGGCTGGTATCAACATGTCTGGCACCATATTCCACAAAAGCCACATGCCACTAGCCTACGCCGATGATATAGATATCATTGGCCGAAATCTGCGGGATGTTACTGCAGTTTTCTCATCGCTAGAAAAGGAGTCAGCAAAGATGGGTTTAGCGGTCAACGAGGACAAAACAAAAATAATGATTTCGACGAACAAAGAGTCCTCTCGATGGGGACGCACCGTGAACGTTGACAATTATTGTTTTGAGGTAGTCGACGAATTTACCTACCTCGGATCTTCCGTCAACAAGATGAATAATGTCAGCCAAGAAATTAAACGGAGAATAGTGCTAGCCAATAGATGTTTCTACGGACTTCGGCAGCACTTTAGTAACACCACCTTCTCTCGGAATACTAAGAAACAGCTATACCAGGTGCTTATCTTACCTGTTCTGTTGTATGGTGCCGAATCATGGGTGCTTACTACAACGGACATACAAAACCTGGGAGTATTCGAGAGAAAAGTACTCCGAAAAATATATGGACCTATCTGTGTCGAAGGCCAGTTTCGCCATCGGATGAACCATGAGCTGTATGAGCTTTACCACGACATCGACGTAGCTAAAAGAGTCAGAATCCAACGACTTCGATGGCTGGGACATGTTGCCAGGATGGATGTAAATGCTCCAGCGAGAAAGGTGTTTGAAGGCGAACCTGAAGGACGGCGCAGAGCAGGGAGACCCAAACTCCGTTGGAAGGACCAAGTGGTAGGCGATGTGCCATCATCTGGTAGGACTAACTGGAGAACACACGCAGAAGACCGAAGCGTGTGGAATTCTTTATTACTTCAGGCCTCAAATTTATGAATTACGTTTCGTAAATTGTAACTGGCCACTTAAGTAAGTAAGTAAGATTTTTTCTTACTTAACTTAATTTCTCTTTAAACACCATGAATGTATGATGTATGGGTAGGCTCTCCCGTTTTTGTGAATTAATACGCTTTCTATTGTTAGATTCACAACAAACGGCACCTACTTGTTTATAGACAAATGTGAGCATCAGCAGTTTGAGAAACTATTTACATGCCGATTGATTCGACACTGAAACATCGAGGGGCCGCGATAAAAAAGGAATTGAACCTTCAATTTCCCGGTAGTCGCGTGTTCTAACCATAATATATCACTGGTTTTGTATAACCAAAATTCCCTTGTTCAAAATCATGCACTTTCAATGATCTAAAATGCCGATGGGAAAAATGTTCTTTGGAATATTAATTTGGATTTTATTTTTTAGGAAAAACTATGCCGTGTTGATGTCTTCTATTGTTCTAATCCTTTACTGTATTAAAGTTTTTGAATATGCTGAGTTTTATCTGCTGAAAAATAATTCACCTCTTTCCTTATACAATGAAGTCTCACTAAACCAACTCGATACGAATTGGTTGCAAAACAATAATCCGAATCGGATGTTTAAAACTAGAAAGATTGTTGACAAATGTTCGTCGAATAATCGTTAATGACTTTTAAAAAAAAAAATTGTTTTATAAAATATATGTACCAATTCTGTTTTTTTTTTAAGGTTTCATGCGAATTGAGTTTTGTTAACCAAAATTTGTTTGAACTAATTTTATTTTATTTTTATGAAAAAACAAAAGATGCGAATATTTATATGGCTTAGTTTGTATTAAATAAATGGAAGACATTACAATCAATCAAATTTTCTGATAATCCGAACAGGGTCTGCGAGACAATTATTCGTATTAGCGAGACTTAACTGTATTTCACACATGCACCAAAATATAAAAATTTTTTTTTCAACTGTAGCCAATTAAATATTTTTATCCTCTCCATATATTAACAAACCTCACTTATGAAAATACTTCCAATTACACTAATAGAAGAAGACTTTAAGACCTCAACATGTCCAGAACCTTACAAATGAAACGTTTAAAGAGTAGAAAAAAAATTATATTAGTATCTCTTAAATGTACTCACAACATGAAATTGTATAATTTTTTTAATTATCGTTTTTTTTTTGGTTAGATATCTTTGTAGAGTTTTTTAAGCATATCTGTGGGCTTTTGACAAAACAACTTCTCTCGAAATAAGAAATTTTTGCAAGATTTTTATATTAAATATAATTTTTTAAGACGGTTCTTTTGGTGTAATCCTTGCATTTCTACGCCATTTGGTTAACAATCTGCAGTTCTTGACAAATCAACTTCATTCATTATATTTGGAAAAAATATTTGATAAAATATCTTATCTGAAAGAGTTTAAAAATTTTCTAAACTGCAAGAAATAAAATTGTTATATCGTTTTGACAAAACACCTAAATTGTAGTAAATATTTTTTTGCATATATACATTTTGTTTTAACAAAACAACTTCTCTTCAAAGAAGTTGTTTTATCAAAACTGAAATAAAATAATATGTAACTTGCTTGAGACAAGATAAATTTTTAAATGGTTTATAGAGAACATTAATTTTGACAAAACGACTTGTGTGAAAAGAAGTTATTATGTGAAAACAAAGTTGATAAAAAAGTAAAATATTGTTTGCAAAGAAGTGTTTTTGTAGACTTGAAAATAAATATTTTAATCAAAAGAAGTTCTTTTGGAGTTCATGCAAGTTATAAATTTGGCAGATAACTCCACGTTTAAGAAACACAAAACGCAGCAATTGGCATGTAAATCATTGCTAGCGACAACAAAATAAGACTCCATTAGTTATTTGTAGGAACATAAATTGCAGGACGACTCATAGCAGGACGACAAAAAAAACTACTAGTTTTTCTTTTTCCGACGCGTTTTTTGGATCATATTTTACAATAAAATGTGTAAAAAATTCTCTGAACAACTGCATTTTAGCCAACTAACAAATCACAAATACACCAGTTTATTTTTTATTTTTTGGAACTATTCTGCTACATTCCCAGTTAAAAAATTTCAAGTGTTTGTCGTTTTTATTATTTGGCACCATTGCCATGTTTAATCATCTCGCACTATTGTCATTTCTTATCATCTGGAGAAACAATCCAGGCGATTAAAACAGTGAATTTACATAAAATAAAACAAACTTCTGAGGGACTTATACCACACGATAGACGTGGAAATGAAGTTATAGATCATATAAACAGCATTCCGAAGTACGAAAGTCACTACAGTCGTCGACATACAAATCAATTATGTTTTGAATGTGGTCTTAACTTGGCAACATTATCGAAATCAAAATATAGAGATATATTTACTACCCTAGGTATTAAGTTCAAGTAACCTCAGCTTGATCTGTGTAATACATGCGAACTCTTCTGTCGACGAAGATGAACAAAAATCTATCAAGTTACAACAAAAAAAAACATAATTTACCAAATTCAGTTCGTCATATTGTTTTATATAGTGATTCCTGTCCTGGTCAGAACCGCAACTCATATCTTTGCGCAATGTTTGAGAAAGTTTTAGAAGATCAAGCATGTATTCCACTTATTGATCATAAATTTCTTGTCGTGGGTCATACGCATCTTAAATGTGATACTGTACATACGCAAATAGAAAAGAAAAGACAAAATTTCTTCGGACCTTTTGAACATTCACACGATTGGGCAAACTTAATATCGGCGACCAATAAAAATTATATTGTTCATGAATTAATACTATAGGACTTCTTTCGATTTTCGTGCACTTCTAAAGGACAAATACACATGGAGGTCACATAGCATTTCAGGTATAATTTTAAATACCAGCATTTTTTTCAACACTATATTATTTTTTTAATATTCAAATTTTTAGGTGAGAAGTTTGAGTGGAAAAACGTTCGATGGCTGAGATACGAAAAAAGCAGACCAGGAGTTTTGCAGTACAAATTTGCATTACACCCAGAAGAGTCATTTCAGATGCTAGATAAAAACTCGCGTCGCCGTAAAGAACCATCTCCCCAATTGGCCACTAGCTACAATTTCCCTTTGCCTGTATCACAAAATAAAAAGAATGATTTATTAGATATGCTGCCATTAATTGGTACAATTAAAGGTTATATCACCCAAACCTTGATGAAGATGATGGTATTCAATATTATAAATATGCTTTTAAAATGTGCAAAATTACAGTTTTTATTTCCTTCCTTTTGAATACATTTTTGTTAAACTTCAAATTTGTTTTCCCTACAGAAGTATAATTTTGTGCCAATATTGTCTAATTAAACTCAAGTATTTATGTTATATTAAAAATAATAATATTTTTTAAAATAACCTATTTCGATATTTTTAATTAGTTCTATTTTAACAAAACAACTAGCCTTGAGATAAGCGCAAAATATGAATCACGTTTTTGTTTAAAATCATTTTCACAAAACAACTTGTGTAATGTAAGTTAATTTTTTTGTTGAAAACAATTTCGACAAAACATCCTATCTTTTTATTCTAGATTTTTCTGAAAATCTGTTGGCATTAGAATAGAATTATTGATATCATCACTTCAATTTAGTATATAAATTTAATACTACACTTTCACCTTTTCACAAAATATTTCAAAATCTAAGTTGTTAGATAATTAACCAGTTTTTACGTTCTACTGTAAAATTACAGTTTTTGAAAGAGGTTGTTTTGTCAAAAGTCCACAGATATGCATATGGGAATTTCTACCGGAGTGTCAACCGAGATGGTAAAAATAAAATTGCTTAAACAAATATTCATAAAAAAACTAGCATTTCAATTCAGTAACGATTGGGCATTTTTTTTTACCTCTGAAACGTTTCAGATTGAAGAGGCCTTGTTATTTTTCTTAGTCTAAAATTTTACTCTATAGCAAAAGCACATGTACAAAATCTGATATATGAGCTAATGTAATATATGATTGTAAGAAGTGCTAAAACGTGACAGCAATACCATGTCCTTCTTAATATTAAAATTTAAATACATATGTCTTTGCCAACTTACTTATTGTAACGTAACGCATGTCTCTCACTTTACATTCTACTTTGATGTACTGGTAGATGTTATAGTTGGACGCCGTAAAAAATTTAAATCAATGTAATATTCTTTACGGTTAGAATAAAATTGAAATTCCAATTGGCATTCCCTAATTTCTTTAGTGGACAAATTGTGAATCAGAACAGAAATTGTTTCTCAATAAGTCGTTACAATTAGAGTAACCTTAATGGCATTCTACCACCGAAGTAAATAACATAAGTTACTGAAGCTCAACACAGAGGCTCTCTTAGTAGCTTTTGCAGCCGAGTTTCTGCTCGGGCGAGGTGGTATAATAAGCCATTTTCCTTAAACAAATCAATTGTTATGAAAACATGAAGAAAAGTAATAACAAGAATTCCCCCAAATGTTGACGACCCCCGCAAACGTTATAAGGACCATGATTTAAGGATATGCACCTGGATTGTCCGAACTCTATACATCGTCCTCGACAAATACACGGCTGACATCACCGCCATACTATGCATTAAAATTGTTTTGGGAGATTTTAATGCTAATTCAGGGCTGGTTAGCTTTGCGTCGGCAAGAAACATGGTTGTGCGTGGAACCAGATTTCCGCATAAAGATATCCACCAGGCAACCTGGATATCTCCCTATCAAAAGACAATAAACCAGATTTATCACGTGGTAATTAATGGAAGGCAACGCCGGTCCGGCATAGACAGGAAAACTGAAAAAAATAGTACCAATCTTTCGCTCCCGGATCGGCATTTCCACAGTTTCAAAGCCAATATCACAAAAATTCGTGGAAATATTCTACTAATGTTGACCGTTAATATTGACAACTCGCGACTAAAGTCGAGGAAACGCCGGTCCGGGATAGACGGAAAATCTGAAAAACTTCATACACATGCATGAAAAAAAGAGAAATATCTTTGATCCCGAACCTGCTTTTCAGCAGTTTCAAAGCAAATATCACAAAAATTCGTGGAAATATTCTACTAATGTTGACCTTTAATATTGCCAAATTACACCCATTTGGGTAAGTATTTTAGAAACGTCGGTCGGAACACTGAAAAAAATAATAAAAATTTCTTCGTTCTCGGACCTTCGTTTCCGCAGTTTTTAAACAAATATCACAAAAGTTTGTGGAAATGTTCTACTAATGTTGTTCTTCAATATTGCCAACTCGCGACGTATTTGAGTAAGTATTTCAGAAACGCCGGTCCGGAATAGATGGGAAAACTGAAAAAATTTTAGAAATTTTTTCGTTCCCGGACCGGCGTTTCCGCAGTTTTTAAGCAAATATCACAAAAATTCGTGGAAATGTTTTTCTAATGTTGTTCTTTAGTATTGAACAATCGCGACTCATTTGAGTAAGTATTTTAGAAACGCCGGTCCGGAAACTAAAAAATTTCATACAAATGTTTGAAAATAATAACAATTTCTACGTTCCTGGAAAATATAACAAAGTGCCTGTTTATGATCTCTGCAAAATTTCAAGCCATTCTGTGCATATTTGCTTAACAAGCCGAAGAAAAATTCATTTTTTTATTTCACGGAAATATCGGGAAAATTCTAATTCCCGGGATGATTTCCCGGGTACGGATTTCTCGGTACAAACCTAGAGCACTGCTTGTGATGCGCGGTGCAAATATTGACTCGAATCACCGCCTAGTTGCAGCTAAAGAACGCACACGTTTAAGAAGCGCTTAAAATGCTCGTAACCAAACTCAAAGGAAACTAGACATCACAAAGCTGCATACCACTGAGATAGCCAATGCCTATACTCTTAATTACTTCAAACAAATTCCACTATTTCTGATGTTCCCGACACACACAGTGGCAGCATGTTGCGAATTCTATGATTACTGCCGCAACAACCGTACAGGGTTATGAAAAACCACGCTCAGTCAAGTCATGGTACGGTGATTAATGCGTCTCAATGACTGAGGAAGTGGATGCTGCATACAAGGCAAACTGCAGCTAATGGCAACGCGTGCAGTGACGAAGCGTTAAAATGAGAAGAGGGGGGAGATGAAACGCATGTTGAGGCGGAAAAAGCGTCTGCGGTAGAAAAGAGAGAGCAAGGATATCGAAAATTGTATGTAGGCTTTGGAACAGGGATCCCCACCTGTAAGGGCAGAGACGGAAATCTTGTTACGGACACTCAGAGTGTGCTGCATATTTGGAGCGAACACTTTCGTTCTCTGCTCGTTCCCGAAGGCAGCACGACGACGGAGTAGATTGTCCACCAACGAGCCAAAACAAGATCAGGGGGGTTACTATGTAACTCGATTCGAAAGTACGAACAGCTCGAAAGTTGTATTCGATCCGAATTTGAGCTCTTACCATGTAACACTTTCGGATCGAGTGAAAAGTGCTGCCACTAATTGGAACTATTTTTGGCAGTACTTTCGAATGAATTATTCAAAGTTGGCAGCATTTCCTACGCAAAAATGTCAAAAATAACAAAACAATAAAAATAAAAGTTAACAAGAAATATTTTCGGCACAGCGCGATTGAATGGTGCTCGTGGTGTGATGGGTGTGCGAGCAGTTGATGAACAACGAGGTGGGGAAGGGACAGACACCAATTCATCTGTCTCCCCCATGTCATGTTGGTTACACATGTAATTATGTACAGTGTTAACATCTTGCTCGGCGTTGTTACTGGTTCCCGTAGCAGTGTGGTCGCCAGTTGTGTAGGTACTGTTTGCTCCAAATTTTCTCACCCCACTCATACCGTCAACCGCCTCCTTCATTTGAAGTAAATTAATTACACTTTCTTCAAGTGCGGTGAATGAACACATTTTTGCCGGCCCACCGCCTGTGCCCGAAAATTAATGCGGTTCTTCCGCAGTTTGGCCTGAAGGTGGGTCTTGTGGACTGCCCAAACCTAAGGAGAAAAAATTAATTTCCATTTATGGACAAGTAGTAATACAAAGTACTTACCTTTTTCCAACCGACCACTTGCCGCATTGGTGGACCGGCTGCATTTAGGTCTTCTACCAATCGTGCCCATAAATCATTGGTGGCTTGTTTGGCGTCCGCAGCTTTTATGTACCCCTTAGCCAACTGTGGATGCTCCGTCATAAAGTTGAGCATGATCTCAAATTGGCTTTGCTTGGTATTTAAATTTTTCGTAGTATTTTCCCTATTGAAAAAGACTTGAATTAACATTTATCAACCAATATATATATATTTAAGAAATACTTACATTTTTCAGCGTCTGCTATCGTTGTTTCGATTTTTTAAAGATCTTTTTATGTATCATCCGTTAACTAAACATCAAACGAGTACAAATGTCAACTTTCGACCGATTCTGACATCTAAATTCGAAATACATAGTGATGCATATCCGAAAGTAGAGTATGAGTATCCGACAATCGGATATGGCAACTCGAAAGTAGGAAATGTATTTGCGAATTCGAGTTAGTTGGTAGGAAAAATCCGAATTCGCAATATTTAACTTTCGAATCGAGTTACATAGTAACCCCCCAGCACAACAATTACTGCGGCTTTTTCGAGCATTAAAAAGCAGTCGGCGGGAATGGGTCTGGTGATATATGAGGACAAAACCAAGGTAATTGTTTCAACGAACAAAGAGTATACTCGTCTGGGAAGCTGCGTGAACGATGCATAACGACATCGGCGTAGTCAGAATGCGTTGGACTTAGCACGTTATAAGAATGGATTCTTCGACCAAAACTTCGTTCGGTGGACTAGATGATAGAGCTGTTACCTAAACTCGGTGTGACTTAGCGCTTGGAATTATTTTAAACATGCGGCTACTGATAGATGCATTTGTGTTGCTGCTGCCAAGAAGAAAAAGAAGAAGTCGTTAAAATGTAGATCTTCTTAAATCTTTCTGAACTTCATTAATGGGTACTTTAGAAATGTAATTATTTATTTTTATCTGTCTTTAATTGTATAAATTTTTCTGAAGTTTTTTATTGTTCCTGACTTGACAATATTTAACGCAATTGATTTTTGCTTAAGCACTTTAGGCTCAACTTCGCACATTGAAAATAGAAGGCTTTAGACAAATTGGTTTTAGTTTACCGATTTTCGTAAACAGTGACGAAAATTAAGGATAATAAAATTATTTCTTAAAAAACGACAGTTGTTTAAAATCCAATCATAAATGCCGATGTTATGGTTGATTTTTGTAAAAATTTTGATGATTTTTCAAGTTTTCTCTCCATTTCATTAAGTTTTTTTCTGTATTTCCGTTAAAATTGCTCCGGTTTCAGACAATTAAATGATGGGATAATATCTTACAGAAATTTGTTACCCTTGGCCATCAAAATCGGATGAAAAATAAATGCTTCATTCACAATTAAGTAAACATACCTTTTCTTGAGAGTATTATTAATTGTTGTTTTGCATGCTCTCTGCTTTTTTTAAATAAGTATCTAAACAAAGTCACATCAGAGAGGAATGCTGCAAATGCGGAAGTTTTATTTTTTTACGATTTTGATGAATGAGGGCAAAAAATGTTCGTAAAAGATTACCCCAGCATGTCAATATCTAAAACCTTAGCAATTTTAATGGTAAGTCTAAAAAAACTATATAAAATGCAGCAAAAACTTGAAAAATCATTAAAAATTTTATAAATATCCGAATTTGAAGCGCCTTAACTTCGTCAATTCTAATTGGATTTTAAACTACCGAAATTTTTTGTAAATATACATTTACTATCTTTTTACCAGCTTTTCAACATCGGTGAACTCAAATGGCATTTTAGTAGACCTATCTTGTTTCTAAACATTAAAAATTAAAATTTGAAAGTGAAGTTTTGTTTATAAAACTTTATTAACTATTTTCAAAAACTAGTTTGGAGATTTATTTAATTTTTGGCCGCCCTCACGACACAGTGCGGAGCTCCAACGAATAAATTCCCAAACGAATAAATGTCAAAGAAACTTCACTTTCCGCTGGCCTCCAAGGTCACCTGACTTGACTGCACCCGAATTTTTTTAAGCGGTTATGTCTTTACTAACCCTGTGTCGCTTAGGCGTGGATGATCATGGATATCATTAACGGTCTATCATCCGCCAAACCAATTAGTTAAATAAAATAAAATAAAATTTTCTTTACAATAAAAAAAAAATGTAATAATTTGATTAAAAAAAATTATATTTGAATTTCTTATATTGCACAATTCGTGCGCCACCCTGTAATTTATGAATCCAATTAAATTCATAGGCTATTCCTAAAGTACGTAGGAATTTCCTCAATTCAAAAACCTGTTAGAGAAAATTCCCAAAATTCATAATGTTTCGTTGCCAATGGATAGTAAAAAACATGGAAACTGTAGGATCACTTATGTGCTGAAACTTGACACATAGCAATTTATGTTCGGCGAGATAACTCTTCCATTCAAAGTAAGTGATCCTCTAAACATGGTGTCAAAAATGAATGGTGACTGGAGACCCTGTAGCGACTATAGATTTTCCTTTACAGGCATTCCTCTCATTAAAATTTATGTACCTACACTTCATGGTTGCAGAGTCTTCAATAAACTCGATTTAGTTCGTGCTTATCATCAAATTGCGATGCACACAGATGATATATGCAAGTCAGCAATTATCACCTCGTCCCACAGTGGCCCAAACGGGCAATCTAGCGGGATTTAAGTCGAATTTCAATTTTTGAAAATGCCAATTTTCTTTGTTTTCTTTTAATTGACAACACTTGTAAAAGCTTATAAATGTTTTTGTAAGAGCATTTAGGTGCATTCCTGATCTGTTGTGAGACTTCAAAGTGAATAAATTTTTAAAACGTGGCCCGCATAGATTTGGCATCATTTTTGGACTTCTTTTGGTTGATCCAAGTTACAAACAAATTATACTTTATTGAGTCAATATCTGTTTTTCTCATTTAGATAAGGTATGTAGTAAGTAAAAATTATAAGTTTGTGATCCGTCTTCTCAAGAGTAGCAAAAAAATGTGGTATTACTCCGCCCACTGGAGTAATAATATCAATATAATATAATTTTTTTTGTTTACCTGAGGGTGATGGTATATGTTAGCCGGGTTGCCGGACTGAAACTTTCTTACTGGTTGAAATACATGTCTAAATCGTTAAACACTTGCCACCTTCACAAGGCTATAACTACATGTTACAATGATTGGCCTCTTTTGAATATCGCCAGAAGTTGTTTCGTTACATAATATTACATCTGAATCTGTATGTAGAGCATTCTACGACAAATGGATTTCAATGTATGGATATCCTTCGAAGATAATATGCGATAGAGGACGGCGCACAATGGGATTTTGGTGTCAAAAAACTTTATTTTTGGACCACAGAATTTCAAAAATCGAATGATGCAGTTTTCTTGAGAAATTTCTAAATATCAAATGTGCGTTTGTTTTTTTTTAGAAAAATTTTATTTTATTTTAATAAAATTTAAGTAAAATCCCTGAAAGGGTGTTAAGCAATTAATGACTTATATTTGCATGCAATGTGGTAGTCCATATATATATAATTTTCCTAATTATATCATTTGACTTTAATATATTATAAAAATATAGTATTTTTGCATAAACTATAATTATAAACCATTAAGAATTTTTGCCCAAATCTGTATTCTGCTAAAAAATTTCCATATTTTAGATTTTCAATGGAAGCAAAGTAATGTAGCTCCACTTTTCCCAAAACTTTTTTGTTTATTAAAATAAAAGGTGGGAATGTCTTCTTTCGATTAAATAACATAATTTAGAAATTTTCGAAATAGAAAGAATTTTATGCAATAAAATTTAAGCCAAATACCATCTTGAGTTGTATGGGCGGTTGGATGTGGGCGTGGCCGATATTGATGAAACTTGGCATGCATCTGTTGCTTATTCTAGAAAGTGTATATACCAAATTTTGCGTTGGGATGTGAGCGTGGCCGACTTTGATGAAACTTGGCACACATCTGTTGCTCATTCTAGAAAGTGTATGCACCAAATTAAACACTTATTCGGATAGGAAAAAATTGTATGCGTAAAAAACGATTTGGATTGTATAAGCGGTGGGCGGTGGGCGTGACCGATATTGATGACATTCCAGTTTTTTTCTTAATTTAGTCAATATAAGGCTCGGTGCTAACTATCTCCCACCACTCCTTATAGTTTTTGCTCGAAAATGTACGAAGCGATCCCACTGTGCGGCTGTTTACATCCAAAAAATTTCATGTAGTCTGTAAGTTTATTGTTGCAAAATACCAACATACAACATCATTCCACCCTCAAGTAAATGGCATGGTGAAACGATTGCATCGCATAATTACATGTCATGATCAAGTGCAATGGACAAAAAAAACGTTCCATCCATTTTACTTGGAATTTGTGTTGCTCATTAGAAAGTTACATTTGGGTTCGAAAAGATACCATATACCACTTTCATTCAAGTACTCTGATGATAGAGCAAAATGAAAAATATTTCAAAATTCTTTTTAATAACAGAGAGGATGCAGAATCTATATATCTTTAAAAACCTACATATTTTTGTATGGCGGTACACTTTGCTGTAGGTATTTGATTTTATCATGTTATTTTCATATTTTTTCTTTACCCTACATAATTTTCTCTTGCAAAAAATTTGATTGTTTAAAAATAAAATGTAATAAATTTTTTTAAATAAAAGCATTTTCTTCCTTACACATTAGTGTTTATAATTTTTCCATACTATAATGTTGAATTACGTACGTTGTAATTAAGTTCATGATTGAAGGACATGGTTATAAGTAGGTCATAGTGGATGGATAACATTCTTAATGTGAACGAAATGAGTAACAAACTGTGTGTTGACAGAGCCAAAATTAAATGGAACACAAGTTCTCAATCTAGATTACTCTTAATTGTTAGATGTTGAATGCCAACAGATTCTATTGATATGGAACTTGCTGCCCCCATCGTGCTATATTTTATGTTTTTATACAACAGTTCAGCATTCCCAAGAATATTAAATTATTTAAAAATTAAAAATAATAAGGCTAAAGCTCTTTGATGATGTTTCCACAGTAATGTTTGACAAAGTTTGCATTTATCAAGGAAGATACGTAATATCATCTTTCCGTTGCTCCACTCACAGGGATGATAATGGTGTGGTTAGAATAACCAGCATTCAGACTAAAGAAAAAAATAAATTTTTAATCAAATTCTCAAGTAATAAAAATGTTTTTTTTTTTTCGTAGTGAGATATAGTATCCGAAAGTCAGTAAGTGTAAAGGAATAATATCGGCTTTGAGAGTACTCCAAATTCAAACTAAGTGGTAATATATTTTTTATGTACAACAAAAATCAAATTTCTAAATGTGGAAAAAACATACGTATAAATTAAATGACCTGTAACAAACAAACTTCATGTAGGTAAATACGTTTAATCCAAGAATGGAGTTAAAATAATTCCTGGATAAAGGCTGGCATTGAATTAATATGTTATGTTATCAAAAGATGTGCTAAATTAATTACATGCTTATTTTAAAAAGTTTCCAGCAACATTTGCATTTTTTTACGAAATAATAAAAATGTCTATTATTTCGACTGAAATGTAATAGAATTTTTTTACTGAGCAAATTAAAATAGAAATAGAAATATTTTGCAAAAATTAAAACATAAAGTTAAAGCACGCTGAATTATTTCAGAGCAAACAAATTGATATTGACAAAAAGCATATATTTCAACAAAAGAGAGAAAATTATCCTGTTTTGTTCTTGTTATAAATCCGGTGAGTAAACAATAATGAGCGATATAACAATTCTTTCATTGTCGGCTCCCCTCGAATGTTGTCGACAGCAACTTCGCAGTATCAGTGTCGAGTCAATCGGCATGTCTAGTAAGAGCTTCTCAAACAGTGACGCTCGCATTCGTCGATAAACAAGTAGGTGCCGTTAGTTGTGAATTTAAAAATAGAAAGCGTGTTAATTCACAACAACGCGAAAAGCTATCCCATGCCACATTCATGGGGTGTAAAGGGATCATGGCTATCATGGCTACCTATGTTACATCCACATGTTACATCCTAAGTATCTTAAGACAAATTCGTTTTATGACTTTTTAAGGCGATTGAGCCATGTCCGTCTGTCTGGTTGGCTGGATGGCTAGCGGGCAGGAGTAAACCTCAACTGATCTTTATGACATTTTACCAGTTTTATTATTTTTCAGAATGAAGTAATGAGATTATAAACGGGCTGTATAGTCCCACCTAGGGTGTTCAAAACCGAAACCGAAAAACCGTAAACCCGTTTTTTTATTTAAAACCGTATGCCGGTTTTTGCAAAAATTCCATTTTCGAATAACCGGTTTAACCGAGTTTTTTCCTTCGGGTACTCGGTTTTTTTTAAATTAGTTTGAAAAAAGCTTCTAAAAGCATTCTTGTTTATAAAATGTAAAAAGATTTTTCTAAATTAATTTGAAATTGCATTTTAAAACTTTAAAAAGCTTCTAAAAACATTCTCGTTTACAAACATTGAATACCCTAATTATATATATTAGGAACGGAAAATATCCTTTAAGCTAATCCTGTGTAATGTAGTCTAAAAAGGCGGAAATGATGGAATTTGCTAACGAGCTTTTTAAAAGACTTTATCCTGCAATTTCCCCAACTACGGCAGAGTCTAGTAACAGTTCAGATTGTGAGATGGGGGAAGCTCCTAATGGTAGTCTTCGCAAAGATTTAAACAGGACAATAAATAATATCCGAAATCTACCAGTGAAAATAAATTGCAATGACACAAGCCAATATGATGATTTCAACTATTTCGATAGATTTAATAAAAGGACAGAAAAGCTCAACATCCTTCTAAACGCTCTTTTGTCAATTAATACTACTTCCACAATAAGTGAGCGCGTGTTTTCTGTATCAAGCTTTAAAAAAACGAAAAAGAAGAATTGACTCAAAAGTCAATTTTCTAGTATATAGATATCATTTGTATGGGAGGTACCAGAAGGGGCGTGGATAGACTTAGTTTTTTTCTTCAAAACTTTATCCTGATTTAGCTTTACTAAATACAGAATTTGGACGATCACGTTGGGTGTATTGATATTACTACTCCAACTCTGAAGTGGCCGGAATGGTGCATTTGTATGGGAGGTACCAGCAGGTACGTGGCTAGGTTTCCAAATAGGTTCTCCAAAATTTTATCCTGTTTGAGCCCTACTGAAAACAGAATTTGGTCACGATCGCGTTGGATCTATTAATAATATTAATCGATTTCTAAAGTAGGTGGTACCTGATGGGGATGGGAGGTACCAGATGGGGCGTAGCTAGACTTCCAGCTTTTTCTCCAAAACGTTGTCCTGCTATAGTTTTACTAAATGTAGGATTTGGGCACGATCGCGTTGGGTGTGTTGATATTACATACTAAATAAATTCATTTTTTTAAAACAAATTATTTTTTTTACAAATATTTTTAACTTTAAATGCTGTATTCGAAATCCGATTTTTCTAAAAAATCAATTTTTCGAATAACTCGGAAACCGGGTTTCTAAAAAAATTAGGTATTTGAACACTCTAGTCCCACCCCTTCTGGTACCTACCAAACAAAACGATCTTTTTGGTAAAAATAATATTTCTCCCATAACTTCTAAACGAATAGCTGTAGGACATTTAAATTTGGTCAGTTCAATTACCTTATAATAGCAGATAAACCCCCAGAAAACCATAACATTTGTCACACCTCTTCTGGTAGCTCCCATACAAATGACCGAATTAACCCTCATAGTTTGACATGCGTTGTTTGTTTTAGGTACACTTAATTCGGTCATATTTTATGCAAAATATAAGCTTATTGAAATTTAACTCAGGAATGGATATGGACTTTATAGGCCGACGCACACTGGGGTATGGGACCCCCAAAACGGAGATTAATTAAAAAATGAAAATTGAGATTTCCAATTAAAATTTTGTACTCAATAATTGTGCACAGACTACTGATTCAATATATACTAGAATCAATTACATATGTTGTTTATTTAAAGTTCTATGCTCTCTCAAACTTCGGAAATTTTTTCGACTTTTCTACGTGTTAGCGAAAAGTGAAATATCGATATTTTGGAGTGAAAGTTTTTGCCCTTTAGTCATTTAAAAATCGAATTATTGTTATGGAGCTTTCAACGTCAGCTATTGAAGAACAGGAATAACAATTAGTTGTATACAATAAATATGTATAATAATTTTTAATTATTTTTGAAAAAATAGTCTAAATTTAAGGTATTTTTGAAATATATATAGATTTTTAAAATGGTTCCGGGCAAAACCGTGTTGAAAAATTAACATAATTGTAAAATATAACATCTATACTTACAGAATCAAGAAAAACATTTTGCGCGTTTTTGCGCCAAAGTGTTTTATTAAATAAATTGTAATGTTAGACACTCCTGCGAAAACGGTGGAAAATTTGTTTGGTTTGATTCGGCCTCATTTTCTTTGTTTTTGCTGTATTGCAATTTGTTGCCGAGCATTAATTTTTAATTATACCCTACATAAGGCAATATATGCTTATTTGCCTTCATAATAATCAAATTGAAAATATGGTTAAATGACATTATTTCACAACAACTCAAGATTTTATAGCCGTCACAGAAAATTTTTTCAAAACGTTAAAATATCAACATATTTGGAAAATCTAATTCAGAGATGACTAAGAGCAAGCACTAAAAATAGTTGTTCATGCAAAATTCAGAGAAATACCTTCTAACTAGTACAAGTTTCTTGTATAAAATATGATTCATTTAGAGGTTTGTTTTTTAAATGGTTTTATTTACAAAACACGAGTGACTGATTGCAAACTGATATTTGAATGGTGTTTAATATTGTTTGACATTTTGTCATGAAGTAACTGAAATAGAAGCAGAGACTCCAAAAATTATTTTATTGTAAAATATGTTTTTCGAGCCCTTCACTTAACAAGTGGTGTGCATAATAGACTATCTGAGAGCGCTATTGTCAATATCATTCTCAAATTTTGGCCTCAGTGTACGTTACTGTATAATACGCAACCAAAAATAACACTTCCATCAGACATAGAGGAGAAGGTTGCGCCTGTAGCGGGGACCGTTACTAAAGATACCGACCAGTCGATTAGACACCGTGAGCATTCTGTGCACGTTTTGCATTAGATATGCAACAACTTGGAATGACGCTGTAATGATAAATATCCTATTGGCGGTTATTTCCTTTCCCAACGCCTCCGCCCCACTCCGCCGAGATCGCTCTATGCAGATAATTATTCAAATGTATACAGCTTTTTGGACCACCCTGTATATAAATGCATAAGTGTGTAATCATATGTATATAAGCATTTATATATATTTTAAACAGTTAAAACATAAGTCAATATCAATTTTCAAAGTGATCGGATACAAACCGCAGCTTTTATAAAGGTTTGATTTTACTACAGTATATATTCATATAAGTATATATATGGGGACTATATGTATATATGGACCGATTTCTTAAAAACTTCAAACCAATCGAGCTTATAGCAAAAGGAACATCTGTGCCAAATTCGGCAAAGATCGGACGCTTCCTTGAATTAATCTCCGTTTTGGGTGTTCAATACCCCACTGTGCGACGCCTTCTGGTACCTCCTATACAAAATAACCTGTTTTTATAAAATTAAAAATTACCCAACTAAAATTTTGTGGAAATGAGCGAATTCACTTAATTGTGAATAAATTCGAAAAGAATAAATCGGTTTTTATGATCGATATCTTATTGTGTTGCTGTTACATGTGGCTTTGGGATAAAGCAATAAATCTGAAAGTTTTTGCCATTTTCGATTTTTCATGATATTTTTTAAAACAAAACAATTTGCTATTTTTAAGTAAAAAATATTTATTTTGCTTAAATTTTTTATTATAACAACTCCGAAACTACTGAGTCGATTGCAATGAAATATGTAAGCGGATTAAGTTTATTTCAATAATATCGGACTAAACCTCTTTAAGTTATGGTTGGGGGTCATTTTTAATTTTCCAAAAATAGTATAGTGGTTTTTGAAGAGTATGAAATTTTTCCGATTTTGTTGCCTTGTGTAATTCATCAACCTATAAAATGAGTGCTTGAAAATAGTTCTACGCCTTTTAGGTGGGTTAGGTAAAATTTGAAATTTGTGGAATAAAAATATTTTTTTTTTTATTTTTGATGTTTCTTTTAAAAGTTTTTATGATTTAAAATTATTCCAGAAAAGATTAAAAACTTTACACTAGAGCCCCGACTTGCGTCGTTAATGGGGACCGGAGAATTGCGACGCAAATCGAATCACCTTTTTTATAAAAATGCACTAAAATTAAATTTATTGGGGAAAATATTCAAACAGAGCAACAAATTTTATATCCACACTTGTTATACATTTTTATTTATTTCATTTACTTCAACAAATGTTTATTACACTATGTCACAAAATTTCAAAAGTTTCTGTATCCGGGACATTTAATAATTGCTTTTAATGTAAAATTTCACGCTGAATTCAAAAGTAGAACGGTTTTTGAGATATCGTCAAATTTCCATTTTTAGTGATTTGAAAAAAGGTAGGTCTACTAAAATGCCATTTTATCTGGTTTCAGTTCACCGATGTTTGCAAACTGTGACGAAAATAAAAGATAGAATTATTTCTTAAAAAAACGATAGCTGTTTAAAATCCAATCATAAATGACAAAGTTATGGCACTTCAAAGTTAGATTTTTGTAAAAATTTTGATGATTTTTCAAGTTTCCGCTGCCTTGCATTAAGTTTCTTTCTGAGTTTCTGTAAAAATAACTCCGGTTTCAGACAACTACATGATAGAATAATACCTTACAAAAATTTTTTGCCCTTGGTCATCACCAGGGCCAACACAAATATGCCCGGAAAAACTTAAAACATGCGCATTAGATAAGCACGAAAAACACAAAAAAATGCCTTTAAAACTGATAAAAAATGCACAAAAGATTTTGACTCGTAGTTAATTTTATTCACTGAATACATTTAATTTTTAATAAGAATTCATCAGTGGAAAAATAGATGAAGTTATTTTTTACATTACATTTTAAAGATTCCGAAATTATTAATTGCATAATTACTCTACTGATAAAAATATTACATGTAGTTTTTTGACTAACAGTTCTCAATGTCGTACTTAATCTTTTAATGTATTATTAATATTATGTATACGCCTTCACTTGAATTTTTGTCACATATTCATGATTTCCGCGATAGAAATCTTGTTCAATATTCTGTTTATGAATATATGTGATTATAAGAAACTGTTTTGTGAAAGAAAAGATTGATATTTTTATTAGAAAAACGGGAATTTTTTTACATTTATATGGGAACATATCTTTCCGAGGGAGTTAGAAAGTCCAACTTTTAGTATAATTTCCCACCACCTATTGTTTCAATATAAATAGTCTTCTCTCGCAATGCTATCCGTTTTGCCATATTTGAAAAGTAAAACGCTAATTGACTTTTTATCTTTGGAAGTACGCATTGCTTCAGCCTACTCACTCTTACACTATTGACAACGAGCAATGAATAGAACTGGTGGCAACGCAAAGTTAGGTAGAGCTCATTGAAATTATTGACGGCGGACTGGATCCTTGGTACAAACATAAAAATATTATTACGATTAGTTAGTACCGGAAAACCATACCTTAAAAAATACAGCCTTAGTAGAAGGTATTAATTTATTAATATGAATTTTTTAGCAAAAGGTAGGCGTTCCCCGTTGCAAAAAATTATATAGATTATTTTTCAATCTTAATGAAATAAACAGGTGTTGTCTATAATCCCAAAATTGATATGAAAAGTTAAAAAACATTACAAAAAACACTGAAAAATCCAAAATATGCTTTTATATGCATAAACCCCCTAAACATGCCGGCAGGGCTGCAATATGCATTTACATATGAAGGTATGCAATGCATACTTTTGTTGGCCCTGGTCATCACTGATGATATATTATGATGATATACTAGATATGATGATATACTGATGATATACTAGACTATACTGATGACTCATCAGTATAGTCTAGTATAGTTCCACATCAAAAAGTCATTTTCGAAAAAAGTGTCGCTTAATACATTTTTATGGGAAGGTATCGATATGTATATTCATAAAAAGCAGAAGCAGTTAAAAATTTAACCGTTTTTAAATTTTTTTTTATATTTTTCTTAAAAATAACGAGCAAACCAATTACCATAAGGATGGGTTTTCACGGTTATAAAAATGCATGCAAAACATTTTTAGAAGCATATTTTTTTTTTAAATTTTACCTCTACCATAAATTGGGGCAAAAACTGGCAGCTGGAAATTTTTGCATTAGTTAAGGAATAATCAAAAAACCTATTTTGAAAATATCGCAAATATAGTTTCACATAATTTTTTTTTTTAATTTCCATCAAAGTTGATAAATATTGAAAAATGGATAGTTGGTAAATACCGATTAATGTATGATTTGAAGGGACTTTTCGAATTTCGTAGTTTTAGGGGGAGAAAAAGCTGAAAACGAGATAAAACTGGTTTATCATTCAGACAAAACATCTAAAGGTGAAAAAGCGGGGGTGAATAATTATTTTTTGTAGTATCTGTGCGATATGAAGGAAACTGTGAAACTGTACAATCGTGAAAATGAAGGTGAATATGTGTTTCATAGTGTAGTTGTGCTATATGAGGGGGTTTTTCAAAATTCGTGATTTAAGAGATAAAGGGAGAAGGAAGTTGTTCACCACCCAGACTAAACGAATATGTGAGAGCAGTTGTGCGATACGAATGGATTGTTCAAGAAAAAAATAAAAAAGCTGATTCGTGTGATTAGCGGCTGAGCAACGCGAGTCGGACAAACACACCTCGCCTGAATGACGAATGGGTTGACCTAAAATGGCAACAAAAACGGTAAAAGGGGTTTTGTTGGGGGTCAATTGTACATTAAAAATCCACTTGAAACAAAATCCTAGCTGATCCATTTTTTAAAATAAAAGTATTTTTCGTTTTTTTACTCCGTTTTGCGCTTTTTTTTTGGAAGTGACGTTCTTTGCCGCATGATTCCGCCATCAAATCATAGAGATATTATATCTTGTTGTATCTCATTGGAAGCGTACAGACTTCAGGTTTAAGACACTTCTGTCGAAATAAAGTTTTTTATTTTTATTTTTCCCAAAAATTTTATATTTTCCTCACACCTTGCCTGAATGATAAATAGGTTGACCTTAAATTGCAACAAAAATTATTAATGGGGTTTTGTTGGGAGTAAATTGTACATTAAAAATCCACTTGAATCCTAGCTTATTCTTTTCATAAGATAAAAGGACTTTTTGATTTGTGTCTCCATTTTTGATTTTTTAATTGCCTCATGATTCCGCCATCAAATCATAGAGATAATATATCGTGCTATATCTCATTGGAAGCGTACAGACTTCAGCTTTCAGACACTTCTGTCCAAATTGATGTTTTCAATACAATTATAGGCTTTAATAAAAAAACTTAACTTTTGAATTTTTATAAAAAAAATATTTTTTTGCCGGTTTTCGTGCTTGACACACAACATTATTATATAGCAACCTGGAATAAAAATTTAGGCGAATAATGGGCTTTAGCAACAACATACAATTTTTGAAAATGTCAAATCTGTGTTGTTGTTCGAGAAATTCAGTGTGTTACCGCTTATTCCTTTGCAATTAATATCGATATTAAATTACACTAGTTTACAGCCATTGTGGTCTTTGGATAACACTATTTTTTTATGATAGATGAAGGGTTTCTGATTAAGAAAAAAAATTTAAAAAAATTTTTTATGGAGCGGATTTTTTTTAAAAAAATTTTTTTTAAAATTTTTTTCTTTGCCGAAGGTACCTTTGGATTTTGACCTATATATAAAGTTCTAGACGGGCAATCAGGACAAAAGAGGTATCAAGTTAATTAGAATCAAATGGCCAACAAGAATTTAGCCACTTAAACTCAACAAATTGCATAATTTTGTCGTACTGGCTGAATACATATGAAAAATTGTGTTTTTTTTATGAAAAATAGCGTCTCTTTTTTCAATTTTTAAATCAGGAAAAATCGAAAACTCGAGATAAAATTTTTTTGAAACCTTCTGCGTAGGGCGAACTCCTCAGAAAACAAATAAAGTATTGCAGAAGAGAATCTATGGACGGGTTAAAATGTAATGGCCTCTGAAAGTTGCCAAACATAAATGAAGTTTTTATAAATACTTGAATTTTTGCCTTTGTCGGAACTGTAGAATATGGGCCGAGAGGCTAAACAACAACAAAAATATATCATTCACTTCGTCTTGGTCCCATAACATCGAAATGGTAGGTCAAAATGGAAGCCGAGGCCCATGATGCACTCGGGGGGTCAAGAAAGGGGCTCCTTGGATTCTATGATGATCGCCAATGTGCGGGTACTCAAATGAAAGATATTTTCAAAGGCAAAAATTCAAGTATTTATAAAAACTTCGTTTCTGTATGACAACTTTCAGAGGCTATTACTTTGTACCCAGTCCATAGATTCTCTTCAGCAATTCTACAATTGTTTGGTGAGGTGTTCGCCCTACGCAGAAGGTTTCAAAAAAATTTTATCTCGAGTTTTCGATTTTTCCCGATTTAAAAACTAAAAGAAGAGACGCTATTTTTCATGAAAAAATACACAATTTTTCAAATGTATTCAGCCAGTACGGCAAAATTATGCAATTTGTTGAGTTTAAGTGGCTTTATTCTTGTTGTCCATTTGATTCTAATTAATTTGATACCTCTTTTGTCCTGATTGCCCGTCTAGAACTTGATATATAGGTCAAAATCCTAAGGTACCTTCGGCATAGAAACAAATTTTACAAAAAATTTTTTTAAAAAAAATCCGCTCCATAAAAAATTTTTTACAATTTTTTTTCTTAATCAGAAACCCATCCTCTATCATAAAAAAATAGTGGTGTTCGAAGACCAGAGAAAAAATAATTATTTGTAAAGTAGTGTTATTATATCGGGTATTGTGTTATTCCTTGTGTTGAAAACCATGGGAAAAAATATGTTTTTAAGAAACAGTAAACTCATAAATGGTCACTTAGACCATAAATGTGATCACAATGTGTTTTAAGTACTAAAAACGGGAATTTTTTTTTTTAATTTCAAAAGTTTAGTTTTTTTATTAATGCCTGTAATTGTATTGAAATCATCAATTTGGAAAGAAGTGTCTTAAAGCTGAAGTCCGTACGCTTCCAACGAGATATAACATGATATATTATATCTATGATTTAATGGCGGAATCATGGGGCAAAGAACGTCACTTTTAAAAAAGCAAAAAACGGAGTAAAAAAAAACGAAAAATCCTTTTATCTAAAAAAAAGGATCAGCTAGGATTTTGATTCAAGTGGATTTTTAATGTACAATTGACCCCTAACAAAACCCCATTAATCGTTTTTGTTGCTATTTTAGATCAACCTATTTATCATTCAGGCAAGGTGTGAGGAAAATATAAAATTTTTGGAAAAAAAAGACTCAGTTTTTTCCGTAAAGCTTAATTTAGTGCAGAAAACTTAAATTTGGACAGAAGTATTTTAAACCTGAAGTCCGTACGCTTCCAATTAGATATAACACGATATATTATCTCTATGATTTGATGGCGGAATCATGGTGCAAAGAACGTCACTTCTAAAAAAAAGCGCAAAACAGAGTAAAAAAACGAAAAAATCCTTTTATCTTAAAAAAAGGATCAGCTAGGATTTTGATTCAAGTAGATTTTTAATGTACAATTAACACCTAACAAAACCCCATTTACCGTTTTTGTTGCCATTTTAGGTTAACCCATTCGTCATTCAGGCGAGGTGTGCAAATACTTTAAAACAAGAGATTTTGATTATTGTTGTATTAAGCAAAATTATTGATGCTTTATTTAATACTTTCTGATGACGATATTACAATTTCAATGAACAAATTTCAACTAATTCTAAAATTTTTTTAAAAAAAGGGTTATATGTCCAATTTCATAATTTTATCGGAAGTCGATTCAAAGTTTTAAACCCTCATTAAGACATAAGGACATATCGGCTTATAATATAGCCATTTAATAGACTTCCACTTATCCCAGACATATCATCCTTCGCCAATATTTTCTATAAGTCCTTAAGGACATGAACAAAACATTCTAAGCGAGTACTTAGTTGTAAGGAAACATATTTTATTAGTCAAAAATATATACTTAAGTGCTAACATTGAAAATAAATCTTAACTAACCTAACCTAACGATAGACAGAGACGAGAGAGATAGTCTAAATATCACAACGTACAGAGAAAAATCAGAGTGGAAAATTCTACACCATAAATACATTATTGCCCATGTGTGTATGGTTTCTTTTATCTCCTGCCATATGCAGACCCAATTATTTGTGTCAATAACGATGTATCACACTTTACAAAAATAGAAAATCCATGCTCAAATCTGAACAGACATATCAAGTGCAATTTGCTTTAATTTGGTGCACATTTCAAAGCATGTGGAGAGAAATATTATAAACAAAAACTTGATATCCATATCATCCTTTTTTAATATGAAATTTCGAATTTGTCCGTAATATGCTATCCAAAGAAACAAAAAAGATAAAACATGTCTTTAAAATTTAAAAATATTTAAGGTACATTCAAAACAAATAGATGGGTAACGCAAATAAAAAGTTAAGTTAAAGTTAATAAATGCTATCGGGGTATAAAGTTGTTATATTAATAGACATAAATCTTAAATTTGTAACATTTTTAAATTGTTAAAAATATTGTTACACATTCATGCTTACTGTTTGCATACATTCCCAGTCCCCAATAAAACAGAGAATATATTAGATTCTTTGAAATCCCAATCGTCTTGTCCAAAGCACGTTTCTATTCCATTTAATTTGTCTTGACGAAAAGTCAGCAAATATTAACACAAAGAACTAACAACAAAATACAATGTAAGTTAAAGACTCTTTATTTTTGTGTCTGACAATGCCCTGAAATATCATTTAATATTCGATGCAATGGGTACTTTAAAACAATAGACTGGACATTCGACGTACATACATTCGACGTACATACAAATTGGTTGCGTTTATCATGCCTCATGCCGGTGGAGTTCATTCAACTCTAGAGCAAGGGGCAAAAATGTTTGCAACATCATTTTTGATAGACTGATATTGATTGATGGAGCTTAAGTTTCTCTTTTTGCGGTGTCGCGCACATAAAGTGTCATTAAATTACAATTAGAATACAACATCTCTGTCCAAAATACTGTTGACACTGCTAAAATAGCTCATTGGCGTCAGTCATCAATCACATACAAGAATATCTAAGTGCACTTGGAAGATATAAATAAGAATATTTGTATGGGAATTATTTAAAGCTGACAATAAATGTTTTTTATTCAAAAACAATTGATCACTCATACACAAAAAAAAAATAAAAAAATATGTTCTATGCTCGAGAACAAACCATAGTAATGTTTTAAGGGACGCTAAAACCGAATCTTAAACCTATTTGAACGCATCACGTCAGGTTTTTGACATAACCTAATAAACCAAACTATGGGGTTGAATTTAATCTTGTTATGTAAAAACCATGACGTGTTGGGGTTGAATAGATTTAAGATTCGAATAAATGCTGTGCACGAAAAACACGTATCTTCTGAGCTTCAAATTAGACCAAGAATACTTTATATTTTTGAGGTCGCTGAAGTAAAGTTTTTGACATAAGCTAAAAACCTCAAACTTGGGGGTAAAATTTTTATGTTTTTTTTTAAAAACAGTTCTCTTCGTAATACTTATGTGGCAAACATTTATTGTTACGAATAAAATGAAAATTTTAATTTCCTGTTTTATTTCTTAGTTCTACCAAACACTAAAGAAGCTGTGATTACCAATGGACTTGCGGCAGAGTTTTTTAAGGCCGGCGGCGATTGGTGCTGCTCAGAGCTTAAGAAAGTATGTGCACCAACTACCGCGGGATCAGTTTTTTTACCCATCCCATACATGGTCCTGTCGAATGTGTTATGTGGAAGACATAAGCCCATATTAACGAACATCATTGAACGTTATCAGTGTGACTTTAGACCTGGGCAATCCCCGACCGACTATATATCTACAATATGACAAATCTTGAAGGAGACCAAAGAAATGCAGACTGACACTTCCCATCTTGTAATCGATGACAAAGCTGTATTCGACAGTCCGACATGACGTAAACTATTTGTGTCGTGAGGGCGGCCAAAAATTAAAAATATCACCACACAATAAACATTGATGAAAGCCGGTTAATATGTAAATATTTTCCAAAGATTTTAGTTAATTTTCCCAAATTGGTTTGCGATGTTAACGTTTTCCAAACCTTCAGTAAATTATTTACAAACACTTTGTAACAGATTTGTTAAAAAAGAAACAAACAATTGCCCCAATGAAAATTGATGTAAGCTGGCTATTAAATATATCTTTTCTAAAGTTTTAGTTAACCTTTTCCAAATTAGTTTATATCACATTTGTAAAAAAAATAAAAATATAATGCTTTTGTAAACTCGCAGGTTAGACAGAAAGCAACAATAATTATAATTTTTGATTACATATTTTTTTTCATCTTGGCATTTAGTATTATTTGCTGCTGCTGAAAAATTAACGTGTTTCGTGTTAAATCAAAAAGTCCTTATAAATATAAAAAAAAGGGTGCGGAAAACAAGACCAAAAATAATAAAACTATCTGAAACTAGTAAGGCGGTTATCTTTTGCTATGCCGCTATGCTATGCCGAAGCTCAGATACCCTTCACCATTTGTAAGCTTGTACTTCTAGCTTCACATATCCATTTTTGTAAGCTCCTATTATAGGATTAAAGATTGCATATCAAATCTTAGAAAGTAGCCTCCGCTTAAAGATTAAATCTTGCGTACAAAATGTCAGCTATATACCTCTTAAAATACGGCTGCAATCGCAGGGACAGACCCCAAAAAGGGAGAGTTTTAGTGCAGGGCAGCTTGCTTGGGATGTGAGAGTAGTTTTTGACCGATCGGTCTCATCTTAATACTCAACCTCCGCTTAGAGTAGGGAAGCTTGCATACAATATTTCAGCTTGAATGCTCTTAAATTACTACCGTAATCGCGGGGAATGACATACGGACACCACCAAAAAGAGGGATTATGTATGGGAGGTGGGAGTAGTTTTTGACCGATCGGTATCATCTTACTACTCAACCTCCACATAGTGCAGGGAAGCTTGCATACAACATTTCAGCTTGATTGCCCTTAAAATACAGCTGTAATCGTAGGGATAGACCCTAAAAAGGGGGAGTTTGTATGGGAGGTGGGAGTATTTTTTACCGATCCGGCTCATCTTAGAACTCAACCTTCATATAGGGCAGCAAAGCTTGCGTACAATATTTCAGCTTGATTGCTCTTAAATTACTGCTGCAATCGCGGGGACTGGCATACGGACACCCCCAAAAAGAGGGATTTTGTATGGAAAATGGAAGTAGTTTTTTACCGATCGGTCTCATCTTCCTACTCAACCTCCGCTTAGTGTAGGGAAATCTCTCATACAAAACTTCAACTTGATTGCCTTTTAACTACGGCTGTTATCGCAGGGACAGACCCCAAAAAGGGGGAGTTTGTATGGGGGGTAGTTTTTGACCGATCGGGCTCATCTTAGAACTTAACCTTCGCTTTGAGGATAGAAGCTTGCATTCCAAATTTCAGCTCGATATCTCTTAAACTGCGGCTGTAATCGCGGGGACAGACAGACAAAGGGTCACCTTTAAATCGACTCAGATTTCGATGCTGATCATTTATATATATATATATATATTGTCATACCTACCACGCCTCCTTATGGGCGTTACAAATGGAAGAACAAAATTAATATACCCTTCACTCTGTTCATGCGCGTGGTGAAGGGTATAAATATGGAAGGTTTATATAAAGAAATCAATTGAATAACAATTAAATTGACAAAACTTTTGTATTTGCTTTAGAATCGTATTTATATCTAATTTGGAAAAAGATATAAATATAAATTTTATAGAAAGCTTTTCAACTTTTTTCTTATGTATTGGATATCAAATTTATTTCCAAACATGAATACAATTGTACAATAACGGATCCCTTTCGCTTATCCAATAATTGGAACTTAACAAGTTACAATGCCTGTGATAAAGATTTTCCAAACGTCATGTTTTTTAATGTAAGCTTATAGTAAATTTATATTGTTTATTGGTCAAATTAGTTTAAGAAAATTGTTAATATAGTTTTAGGGACAACACTTCATGTATGCCAAACCAAAAGGAATTTTGAAAAAATATTTTATTTTCAGAATGTTCTGAGTATTAAAAGTTACCAGTTTTAGTACAGAAAATCTCGTTATTTAAATATACTAAAAACCAGTACATAAATTTCAGTCAGGTAAACTGACTAATAAATACCATCACCCAATATAATATATTGTTGAAGTCTTAAGTTATTAAAATTTTAAATGAAATAAAATTACTTTTGTATTATTTTTTGCCTGCTTGTGGAGAAAAGCTGTAAAAAATTTGACTTATTTGTATAGAAGGTACAATTAGGGGCAGCACAATGTGCCTGACCATTTTTCAATGAACGCTTACCTTGGAAAAATTTGTCTGAATACAGCGTACATAGAAAAATGATATGTGTGTAAAAGAGCCAATGTCGGTTATTTATATGGGAGGTACCAGAAGGGGTCTGTCAAATAGATAGGGTTGTTGAGATTTTGGCTCCTATTACAAGAAAAATTAACTGAACAATTTTCATTACCTCCCATACGTCCGTATGGACGTTATGGGAGAAATATAAATTTTCCAAAAATAGGTCATTTTGCATGGAAGGTACCAGAAGTGGTCAACCGATATATTCCATATTCATTCCTATATCAAATTTTCATAACCGTACAACTTACATAAAATTTGAGTGAATTCTGTTTACTTACAAAAAAGAAATGTATGTAAGACTTTGGGGGTGAGTTCGGTCATTTGTTTGGGAGGTATCAGACGGGGTGTGTCAAATAGTCAGGTTTTCTGTGGTTTTGCCTCCTATCACAATATAAACTAATCGCCCAATTTTCATTATTCTCCAAGTGTCCATTTGGAAGTTATGGAAGATATATAAATTTTCCAAAAATAGGTAATTTTGTATGGTAGGTACCAGAAGGCGTGAACATCATACGCAAAATTTGAGTGAATTCAGTCTACTTACAAAAAAGATATGTATGTAAAACTATGAGGGTCAATTCGGTCATTTGTATGGGAGGTACCAGAAGGGGTGTGGCAAAGGTTTCGGTTTTCTTAGAGTTTGTCTACTATTGCAAGATAAAAAATCTGACCAAATTTAAATTAGTCTGTTGGCAGTTATGAAAGAAATATTAATTATCCAAAAATATGTAATTTTGTATGGGAGGTACCAGAAGGGGTGGGGCTATTCAGCCCAATTACAATCCCATATGTTCGTTGTGAAAAATATTAATACTGGTTAGTTTTCATACCGATCCGTTAAGGTTTACTCGAGTTATCTTGCCCACCAGCCAGCCAGACAGACGGACATAGCTCAATCGTCTTCAAAATTCCTGAAACGAATTTGGTCTTAAGATACTTGGGGTCTAACCGTCTCCTTTAATGCGATACACTTTTTTTATATCAATTGATATATACCCTCATCCCTTAGAGTGATGGTATAACTATACAAATTATATTCAGTGTAACAGTGTAAGTGTGATGCAAGGTAAAGCTTCTGATCGGTTTAACTTGGCAAACCCAGAGTGATCCTTGCCAATTGCACTTCAAGTCTACTCACAGCGCTCCGTATTCGTGGTACTACTGCGAACGGAGTACCTTCACGTGGTGACGCCTGGAAACGTGCTTCTGACACCCGTCAGAGCACGGCTAACTGTGGGGCGAAACCTAAAACCCAGGCACGTCAGCTCAGAGTGAGCGGTACCCTGGTCAGCGTCTGACCCAGAATGGGCGGCTGAAATAAAATCCTGGCAGGAGGAGAAAACTGCGACGTGGTGCGCTGAGCTTGCAACCCGCCACTGACGTTTAAACTATTGCAATGAAAAGAAGTAAGATAAGAATAAAACGGACCCCCAAAATGTTGACGAATTAAGATCCATGATTTGAGGATATGCACCTGGAATGTTAGAACACTGTATAGACCAGGTGCCTCCATCTAACTGGCGGAAGTCCTCGAAAAATACAAGGCTAACATAACCGCTTTACAGGAAATCCGGTGGACGGGACACGGGTGTTCGCGCAAGAAGACGTGCGACATCTACTATAGTGGCCATGCGGACAAGCACGAGTTTGGTTGTGGATTTGTGGTTGGCAAGAGACTGCGACACCTAGTCTCAAGGTTCAACCCGGTGTGTGAACGTATAGCCACCATAAGAGTCAAAACAAAGTTTTTCCACATAACACTTATATGTGCCCATGCTCCGACAGAAGAGAAAAGCGATGAGGACAAAGACGAGTTCTACGAGAGCCTAGAAAATGTATATGACCGTAGCCCCAGCCATGACATCAAAATTGTACTAGGCGATTTTTATGCTAAAATAGGCAGGGAGGCCGCATTTGAGCCTACAATCGGAAAATTCAGTCTGCACAACGAAACGTCGAACAATGGCATCAGACTGATTGATTGCTCTGCGGCAAGATATATGGTAGCTAGCAGCACTAGATTGGACCATAAAAATATTCATAAGGCAACATGGTTATCTCCAGATCAATTGACGAGGAATCAGATAGATCACGTGGTAGTCGATGGAAGGCACGCATCGAGTGTTTTCGACGTACGAGTGATCAGGGGTGCGAACATTGACTTCGATCACTTCCTTACCGCAGTTAAGGTACGCACTAGGCTAAGCATGGCGAAAAACGTACGTAACCAGGCACAACGAAAGCTGGACATCGGTAAACTGCGGACCACAGAGGTAGCGGACGCCTACTCCAACCACCTAACTCAAATGCTGCGGAATGCTCCAACCCCTGATAATATAACCTCGCAGTGGCAATATATAGCCGACTCCGTACTTGGGTACTCAAAGCCGTCTCAAGAAGATGCCTGGTACGATGATGAATGTCGCAATGCCACGAGAGAGACGGATGCTGCATACAGGGCAAAACTGCAGCCAATGGCAAGGAGAGCTGTTCGTGAACGGCACAGGGAGAGGGGACGAGAGGCAACTCGTCTTTTTAGAAGAAAAAAGAAGGAGCTGAAGAAGAGGCAGGATGAGTGCACTGACATACTCCGAAGTAGAGGGGAAGCCCGAAAATTCTACAAGAGAGTTTAAGCTAGAATGCGTGGAACAGGGTTGCCCTCCTGCAAGGACAGCGATGGTCAGCTAGTGACGGACCCGGATAACGTTCTGAAGATATGGAGAGATCATTTTAGAAATTTACTGGATACTGACACCACTACAGAAGACCCCGCTCCAATCCATGACGATGGTATTAACTGTCCACCTCCGAGCCAGAGCGAGATACGTATGGCCATCTCCCGTCTTAAAAACAACAAAGCTGCTGGAGCCGATGGTCTGCCTGCTGAATTGTTTAAGGCTGGCGGGGAGGAGCTGATTAGGAGCATGCATCAGCTCATGGAGAACATCTGGCAAGAGGAGAGCATGCCCGGGGATTGGAGTCTCAGTCTGTTATGTCCCATATACAAGAAAGGAGATCGTAGTGAATGTAAGAGCTATCGTTGAATAAGCCTATTACCAATTGCGTACAAGGTCCTTTCAAGCATATTGTGTGAACGTCTAAAGCCAATTGTAGAAAAACTAATTGGACCATATCAGTGCGGCTTTCGACCTGGCAAATCTACGACGGATCAAATATTCACCTTACGACAAATCCTGGAAAAAACCCATGAAAAGCAGATCGACACCTACCACCTCTTTGTCGACTACAAAGCTGCCTTCGACTCTCCGATAAGGAATAAGCTTTATGAGGCTATGTCTGAGTTTGGTATTCCTGCAAAGCTAATTCGACTTTGCAGATGTACCTTAGAAAACACCAAATCCTCGATTAAGATTGGTAAAGATCAGTCTGAACCATTCAACACGGAAAGAGGTCTCAGGCAGGGCGATAGCCTGTCCTGTACACTATTTAATATAGTTATGGAGAAGGTGATGAGAAAGGCTGGTGTCAACATGTCTGGCACCATATTCCACAAAAGCCACATGCCACTAGCCTACGCCGATGATATAGATATCATTGGCCGAAATCTGCGGGACGTTACTGCAGTCTTCTCATCCCTAGAAAAGGAGTCGGCAAAAATGGGTTTAGCGGTCAACGAGGACAAAACAAAAATAATGATTTCGACGAACAAAGAGTCCTCTCGATGGGGACGCAGCGTCAACGTTGAAAATTATTGTTTTGAGGTAGTAGATGAGTTTACCTACCTCGGATCTTCCGTCAATAAGAAAAATAATGTCATCCAAGAAATTAAGCGGAGAATAGTGCTAGCCAATAGATGTTTTTACGGACTTCGGCAGCACTTTAGTAATACCACCTTATCTCGGATTACTAAGAAACAGCTTTACCATGTGCTAATCTTACCCGTTCTTTTGTATGCTGCCGAATCATGGGTGCTTACGACAACGGACATACAAAACCTGGGAGTATTCGAGAGAAAAGTACTCCGAAAAATTTATGGACCTATCTGTGTCGACGGCGAGTTTCGCCATCGGATGAACCATGAGCTGTATGAGCTTTTCCACGACATCGACGTAGCTTAAAGAGTCAGAATGCAACGACTACGATGGCTGGGTCATGTTGCCAGGATGGATGTAAATGCTCCAGCGAGAAAGGTGTTTGAAGGCGAACCTGAAGGACGGCGCAGAGCAGGGAGACCCAAACTCCGTTGGAAGGACCAAGTGGTAGGCGACGTGCTACCATCTGGTAGGACTAGCTGGAGAACACACGCACAAGACCGAATCGTGTGGAATTCTTTAGTACTTCATGCCTCAAACTTATGAACCATGTTTGTAAGTTGTAATGGGCCACTTAAGTAAGTAAGTAAGTAAGTAACAGTGTAATTAAGGATAGAATAAACTTATTGGATTGTTATGTTATGGCACATTTGGTAAATCATATGTGGTTTACCGTTATACCAAAATAAACAAAAACCAAATATTGAAGTTGTTAAAAACATTCAAATTTAATGGAGTGTAGAAAAAAAGACCAAAAAGGCTCTTTATTTGGGCATTTGGCACGTGAGCCGAGAGCTCATTTAAAATTTTGTGGCTCTTGCCTCGCGAGCTAAGTACCACTTTTCTGTTGCACAAAGTACTTTTTGTTGTGCCAGAATACTTTTTTGTTCCAAAGGTACTTTTAATGTACTTTTCGGTACAAAGTACTTTTTTTGTACCAAAGTAGTTTTTTGTACCAAAAAGTACTTTTATCGGTCCAAAAATGTACAATATACCTTTTTTGTACGAGAGAACTATTTTGTCCCAGAAGGTACTTTTCTGTACAAAGTATTTTTTTTTTGTACCAAAAAGTACTTTTATTGACCCAAAAGCACTTTTCTGTTGCACAAAGTACTTTTTGTCAATTGTCCTGAAACAAATTTGTTCTTCAGATTTTTGGGGTCTTACACGTCTCCTTAATGCGTTACACTACCTCCCTTATCATATGATATATACCCTAAGGGTGAGGGAATAAAAAAGAGTTAAAAATCCTCGAGTATCCGGAAATTTCTGTAATCCGGATTCGGGTATGCAATCAATAATCCGGATTAACGAGTTTATATTGTAGTTACTTTTGTCTTTTGGGTAAACACAAATAAAGTTAATTTGTGCATGAGCGACCTGAAGTATTTTTTTTATTTCCTTCCTTTAAAGATAGTAGTATTCAGACATTCCTCCAACTCTTTGTTAAAGCAATATAAAACAATAGATATGGCCCAATAATCCTCCTCCCATAGATAAACATTGTATTTGCCTATTGGTGTGGCTATTTATAGCACATAGAAATATTCAGCTTGGTCAACATCATTAGTTTCATGTTGTTATCTATTCTGACATAAGGCGTCAACACAATGAATACAGAGCGTTGAGTATAATATTGTATGTGTCATGTTTTCTTATCATTTTTGCAGCATAATGTAAACGTAAACGTGTAAAACGTAAATGTGATAAAAATAGAATAACTAAATTAAGATAATTAATTATACGTTAATAATGTCATTCAGTTTTTCTGATATCTCCTGCGAACAATATCATAAATATCATACGGAAGTTGGCAAATATTTCGCTTCTCGGCATAGGTTACACGAGTAAATTGTATTATTGTTCTTCGCTTATACAGGATTCAACGCATTTACCTTTACTCTCAAGCAAAAACAATCTTGTAATTTTATTAGTAGTAGAATGTAATGTTATGCTAAGTTTCCAGGATTGTTGTATGCAATACAGTACACAAATAAATTTAAGTGTTAAATGATTTGTAGTAAAAATGCTCTCATCTAAGTAAAAATGTTATAACGACAAACGACAATACTAGGAATGATTTTACACCAAACTTTTTCAAGATTATGCATTCTTGGTGAAGACAGCGTAATTTCACAGAAGTCGTACTTTCTATTCTCGGGAAAGCTATTTTTTTTATTGTGAAGCCATGCATGCTTTCATGGTATTGGTGTGTGTTATGTGTGCAGTACATTCAGTACAGCCCAGCAGCAAAAAATGGGGCTTTGCATGCCTTCTTACAGGCCTGCAAAGGCAGTCAGAAGCCCTACCCTTCAAATGCAGTCTTCATTTTAAATTAACATAGGGTGTCATAGGCAGGCAAGGCCTGCACATTCCCTTTCTCATTGAAGGCGTTTCCGTAGGCATGCCTAGTATGTCCTGCTTGGAGTCCTAATAACAAGGGACTTCAATGAGGCATTGCTACTGCAGACCAGCTTGCAGGCCTGCAAAAGAGCATTTATAGAAGGACTTAAATAAAAAAAAACATATGCGAATTATTTCCATATTAAATGATTTCCTACTTTTTATAAGTTTTTAATACAATATTTATTACAATTTGTAATAACTATTTTATTAAACTACAGCAGCGGGAATCGAACTCGCGACCTCAGTACTCATAGTTGGGCATGCTACCTACTCGGCTATCACGTGATATAGTTGTTGTACGACAAATAACAAACATGTGGTTTTCATAAACAACAACATCTGTCTTACCTTCCCTTAAGAGGCCTGTCAACAGGCCTAATCGGAGAAGTGACAAGTGCATGGCTATGAACGTCAATTCTGTCTTCTACTAATAGGACTGTCAACAGGCCTGTTTAAGGCAAAAAAGTTTGCATGCCCTTTGTGCACATCTATGGTATTTTTGTGGGGTACACAGTAGGGCTGCTCACAGGCCAGTTTTAAGAAGGGAAAGAGGCATGTCTGCGGGATCTTTTCTCATCCTAGTAAGAGGCCTCATTGCGGGTCTCATTTGAGAAGCGAAATGTGCATGGGTATGGAATTTTTTGTTAGGCTTAGTGAAGGACTTATTATAGCCTGTATACATGCCTGGAAAAGGAAGGCGTATTTGAATGTCAACAAACTGCCTTTGAAGGCATGGTTGCAGGCATATTTTTACAATGCCTCGTCTTTTCCGCTGCTGGGAGTCATTAAAAATTTTCAATCTAAATTGTTTATGTGTAAAATAATACGCAGCCAATATTAAAAAGTTATTCAATCAGATATGCAAAATATATTTTACAATATTTTCCCCTTCAAAATGAGTTAGTGTGCATTGATGTCCTATTTTTAATTTATGAAATTATTCACATATACATTAGGGGTATAACCATTTTTTTGGCATAGTACCATGAGGTCAACCATGTCCTAGTAACCGCGAAAATCATAATCTTTTGTAATTTTTCTGGAAAAAGTTCACGCACCAATTGGTTTTTCCAAACAGGTGTATGAAAAATTATTTAAAAATGTATTATTTTTTTTAGTTTTATTATTTTTTAAATTACTGAATGTTACATATGTACTCGTATAATAAAAATAAAAAAAATTATGAGTTAGTTATTGAAAGATAAAAATTTAAGATTTTAAGTTCGAGGAAATTTTTTATTTTTTTTTACTTAAAAAAGGTTAAAGATACGTTTTGGTTTGCGGAAAAATCTCTTACCATCTCTAAATATTAATGAAATTTCATACTTGAGTAATTTTTGTTTTAAATAAACATATTATTAATTTTACTTAACCAAAAAGAAAATTTTCAAAACTTCATCGTGGTTGGTGCGTGAACTTTTTTGACCCTAGCGAAAAAATAAATATATGTTCCCTTATAGTTTTTTATGATTTATTGGACTGTGCTATGCCAATTTTGATATTTTAAAACATTGTTCAAAAGTTATACCCCTAATATACATATGTATATTTTTTGTTTTGACTTTGCTTAGTAGTAAAATGTTTTTACATTCCGTTTAAAGTAATTGGCATGTTTTTTATTCCATAGGAAATGTAAATGTTATTAAAAACATTTACGTGTATATTTGATAATGTTGACCGAGTTGTACTACTCGATGCAAAAATATATTTAATTATGATTTAATCGACATCAATGAAGAATATGTATCATCAAGAGAAAATATATAATCGCACTAGCATTACAGATGCTTTATATAGATTAGAATATTTAAAAAAAAACTTTGCCAATAACTGAATGCCATAAAAATTTTCTAAGAAGTACAACACTCTTTGTATCGAAATCAAATATTTTTTCACAATGCGATTTTATCTACTCCAATTTTGGCTATTGCTTGAAACCATTTATAGTTAACAGGAAATACGTTGAAAGCATTTAAAACAAATTTATTATGAAAGAGCATTGCACATTTCATACATCAGGGCACACGCACAGAATGACATTTTGTGAATTACTGTGTAGTGGGAAATTAATTAATGTAGATTGAAAAGCGCAACCAAGAAAGTCAATTAAAATTGAATCAAACCAGCAAATCATAAATCAATTTGTATATTGTACGATATGCATGTTATGTGTAGATGTTTCACACGTCCAACTACAAAATAGTAAAAACAAAACCATAAAACGTTTTAATGAAAATTTCCAGATGAAATGTTTTTATTGCCACTTTGTGGTGATTTAAAACATAATTTAAGCAATTTATATTAATTTTGGTCGCATTACAATAGTGAACTCTGTTTCACACTCATTGTCTTTTGGGTATGCTTTTAATTAAACTATCAACTGTATATTACGATTGTGACGACAAAAATATCTCTACGATTTCATGGTGGAATCATAGAGCAAAGAATGTCACCTTTAAAAAAAGCATAAAACGGAGATAAAAAAAAAACAAAAAACCCCTTATCTCAAAAATAGGATCAGCTATGATTTTGATTCGTGGATTTTTAATGTCAGATCGACCCCAAAAAAGACTCCACCACTCTTTCTGTTACCATTTAAGGTCAACCTATGTATCATTCAGGAGAAATGTGTATTGGGTTTCAAAATTGAATTGTTTGGAATCTACTTCTCATTTCAACTTTATACTATACTAGATTTATCCGCTTGTGTACCCAGGATTCTGCGCTGTAGAGCAAGACAGGTAGGATCAGTGTCTTGGTTTTATGGTATAAGTCGTGTTCGTTGCATCCTTCCGTATGATCATCGCCATTATGATTGTTTATGCGCCTATGAAGTTACCCTACGCTAAATTTCCTCCTCTCCATCTTTATCCACAAAAGCTCTTTTCCGCTTTAAATGATAGATATTTATATGTCAAATACTAAAATGTATGAAGATCAGTACTTAACAAACTGCTGTTTGGTTGCTTATTTTCTACCAACCCGAGCAGTCGTTACTGTTTTCAATATTTACTGATGATGTAAGTCCACTCTTATCATAAAATTTTATTTACAACAAATAACTGGTCCATAATAATAAAAATATATAAGTTAGCAGCGAAATTTTGATTTTACTTTATTGGCGTTCTAATGTAACATTCGTGAACAACAATTAGTGGCATATAAACTTTATAATATTCCCTAATTTCGCAAATAAAACAATGGCTTGAATAAACATTTTTTTAAGCATTTCACAGTTATGGCATATTTTGTCACATAACGTCAGTAACATAACGTAGGTCTTTATTAGCTCGCGGTTAAAAACCGGAGGAACAAATTTGCTTAACAAAAATATATTTTTAAAGCGCTATTGGTCTATTTAATTAAATAATTAAGTGCGTTTACTAAATCTTAAACAACACGCAGACTTTTGAAATTTCAAGAACTAACATAAAACGCACTTCTATTTCGTGTATCATAACTTAGGCCTGTGTTTTGTTAATATCTTGGATTGTAGATTTTTAAGTATGACGCCTTTTTTACATAAGGGAGCTATTCAAAATATATTTAAAATACAAAAAAGTTTAACTTTTATGTGCTTTTTTTTTAATTGAATCGTACGATCGTAACATTCGTACGATTAAAAAAATTAAAAAGCAATAGTTTTCAACGTTCACGCTGCGTCCCCAACGGGTGGACACTTTGTTCGATGATGCCATTAATTTCGTCTTGTCATCATTTACTGCCAAACCCATTTTCGCCGACTCCCTTTTAACAGATGAGAAGGCAGCTGTTACCTCTCGCGGCGTCCGACCCATAATGTCGATATCATCGGCATATGCGAGCAGCATGTGGCTCTTTTTAAATATGGTGGCAGACATGTTAACCGCTGCTTTTTGTAACTCCTTCTTCATCACTATGTTGAAAAGTATGCATGACAAACCATCACTCTGTCTAAGACCTCTCGTCGTATATTCTTGCCAATTCGAACAGAGGATTTAGTATTCGTAAGGTTACACCGGCACAGGAAAATAATCTTCGCAGGGATACCGAACTCAGACATGGCTTCGTATAGTCGATGCCTGATGGGACTATCAAAGGCAGCTTTGTAATCGACAAAGTGGTGGTAAGTGTCGATTTGCTTCTCATGGGTTTTCTCAAGAATCTGATCCGTCGTGTATTTGCTTGGTCTAAAGCCGTAATGATAAGGTCCAATCAGGTTTTCCACAATTGGCTTTAGACATTCACACAGTATGCTAGACAGGACCTTATTCGCAATGGGTAAGAGGCTTATTCACACACATTATTTCGCTCCTTCAGCTCTCGTGTTTTTCGCCTGAAGAGTCGAGTCGCCTCCCGCCTCTTCTTCCTGTACTTTTCATGAACAGCTCGAGTTGCCATTGGCTGCAGTTTGTATGCAGCATCTTCTTCCCGGGTGGAATGCGGCATTCGTCATCGTACCAGGCATTATCGTTTAAGGGCTTCACATACCCCAATACATTGCGCAGTCCTTTCCATTGAGTGGGTAATATATTGCCATTGCGCGCTAGTATTTTCGGGAGTTGGATCATCACGAAGTAGTTAAGTGAGTTGGTTGGAATAGGCGTTGGCTATCTCCGCTGTCTGCAGTTTAGCGATGTCTAGCTTTCTCTGTGCCTGGTTACGCAGTATTTTCGCCCCGCTTAGCCCAGTATGCACCTTCACTGCAGTGAGGTGGTGATCCGAGTTGATGTTCGCAGACCTTATCACTCGTACGTCTACACTTGACGCGTGACACGTTGCCTTGTGAATGTTTTTGTGGTCAAATCGTGTGCTACTAATTACCATGTTCCTTGCTGCAGAGAAATCAATCGGCCTGGTTCCGTTTGGCGATATGTCAGTATGCAGACAAAATTTTTCGACTGTTAGGCTAATGACGATTTTAACATCATTTGTTTGGCAAGCCCAGCCCACCAGATATTCCTACTGCCAGGATACATTTTAGCCGCTTTTTCTAAGACAGGAAGCCACCCATGCTTAAAATTGACGTCAATGTCAAGAAGTTGAAATTGAACACGAATATGAGAGTCGCATTGCAGAATCTCCCATCAGCTGCTGAAATCTCGAGACAACAGTGGCGTTTCGACTGAAATAATATCGTTCCCTGCAAATTTTGGCGAATTCACATCGTCGAAGGAGGAACTCATCACCAAAGTGTTCCCCGGCATTGCACAAAATTATAAAAATCTCGATTAGATTAATGAACTGGCAATACCAGCAGCGAAGCTTGAATTTAAATTTGCAAAGCCAAATCGTGGTGGGATCAATTATAACTATATTGCGGAATCTGAATCAATCTAAATTGTGCAACGATGCACGATTTTCCGTTACAAAACTGATAAACAATGTGATTTAACCGACGACCACTAAGGGCAAATTCAAAGGAAAGGAAGTCCTTATGTCACGAATACCGATTTTTCCAACTGATCATCCATTCCATTTTCCCATTTGATTGGCTTTTGCGATGACAATCAATAAATTGCAAGGCCAATCGTTGGAAGTCGGTGGAATAAATCTCGAATTTACCTGATTTTCGCACGGTCAGCTGTACGTAGCCTTTTCGTGTTTTGGAAAACCGTCTTCGTTGTTTGCTTTTGCGTCGGAAAACGAATTAAAAATATCACTCTCTACTGATTTCAATTCCATTCAAATGAATCACATTGAAATTTAATCTATCTGTGTTTTATTATTACAAGGCATTAAATTGTGGCGAGACGAAAATCGCCGGTTCCGCTAGTAGTTATATAGCTAACTTGTCATATCTCGAAATCGTAAACTTTTATTCTACTATTCCTTCAAACTTTTTATTAAGTTTGAAGGAGTTTGTAGCCACTATTTTATAAGGTCAGCCTAATATTTATTATATTATTCAGAAAGTGCACGATTTTACGAGTATTTGTTTATTAAAACCGGTTAACAAATCGTTAAAGTATTCATGTTTTTCAAGGAATAAAATTTGTATACCCCATACTTAGATTTTGGATACCAATAGTTTTTTAGTAATTTAAAAAATTTCGAACTGCATCATTGGTTTCTTGAGTTACAATGACGGTTTCACATGGACAGAATAGTCTCACTCCTTCTGGTGCCTGCCATACAAAATGACATATTTTTGTAAAACTAATATTTCTTCAATAATTTCCAAACGGACAAGTAGGCAATATTTTAAATTGGTAAGTTTTATAACCTTGTAATTGTAGACAAATCCTCAAAAACCCGAAACCTTTAACACGCCCCTTATGGTACCTCCCATACAAATGACCTATTTGACCCTCATTGTTTTGAATTCTTCTTCTTCTTTACTGGCAGCAACAACAGAAATTCATCTATCAGTAGCCGCACGTAGAAAACCATTCCAAGCGCTTCGGACTTTTGCGCTCCGTAGATAGTTCGTCATACCAATCTTACTTAACAGTTCCGTCACCTGATCCATCAATCGGAGTTTTGGTCGCCCCCTCCTGCGCCGCCCATCGAGTTTATTGCCGTATACAAAACAACGAAATACAACGAAAATATTTCGTTGTTTTGTATACGTATCTTTTTTCTAAGTACACTGAATTCCGTCATATTCTGCGAAAAATGTACGCTTACGAATATTTGACCCTGGAATGAATATGGTCTACATCGACTGGCCTCTTCTGGTACCTCCCATACAAAATTTCCTATTTTTGGAAAATTATTATTTCTTCCATAACATCTAAACGGACAACTGGAAGATATTTCAGTTTGGTAAGTTCAATTAATTTCTAATAGTAGACAAATACTTAAGAAGGCGTGGGGCAAATGCCTTCTGATATCTCCCATACAAATGACCAAATTTACCCTCATACTTTCACACACATTTTTTTTGTAAGTAGCTTGAAATAAGACATATTTTGAGCAAGATATAACTGTATTGAAATTTGACTCAGGAATAAATATGGACTATATCGGTCGACCCCTTTTCGTACGTATCTTCCATACAAAATAACCTATTTTCAGAAACTTTATATTCCCCTCCATAAGTTAAATTATCTTGTAACGGTAGGCAAAACCGTAGAGAATCGAAAAATTTGCCACACTTATTATGAAACCTCTCATACAAATTATCGAAATCACCCCCATAGTTCTACATTTATATCTTTTTTGTAAATAGCCTGAAGTCGAAAAAATGTGCAGAAGGTAAACCTTTATTGAACGTTGATTTTCGAATGAAAATCGGACACTTTGTGCCCCTATTGACATCTGCTATACCCCGATGAGAATATTTTACTTTTATTTTTTTTTATTTGCGGGTTTACCTCACCGATTAAAAATTATGATTCCTTTGAGATTTTTATTAATTAGAGAATTTTTCTTTGATTCTCAGCTGAACCCTTTCGGTACGCCCATAAAAAAGTACCATATGCCCAGAGATATTGAATTTAACATTTTATATTTGTGGACTGTAACCTTTTTTACAGCTTTACTCTACTTCTCGTATGGGTAATGGCATTTATCAGTCAGTTCACCTGTTCCGTCCCAATGTGCACAAATGCGGATGCGGATCCGACAAAACGGAATCCGCGCAGTCGGATCCGAAACTGATCAGTTCCGGATCCAACAAAAGGAATCCGCGCAGTCGGATCCGAAACTGATCAGTTCCTGAAATTTTTTTAACTGTGTCAAGTTTGGAAACTTTTTCTTACATGATTTCCGTTTTTGTGCGCTATGCGGATCAGTATCGGATCCGATACTGATCTGATTCTACGGACATTTTATCCGAATTTGGATTCCGGATCGGACTCAAATGCGGATAAAAAACGGATCCGATTTAAAAAAGGAATTTCAAACGTATCGGATCCGATCCTGATCCGCATGGCACACTGGGGTACTGGTTTTAACAATAACAACAAAGCGGCTTTATTTGGATTTTGGTACACGCGGAATCAATAGAAGGAAATGTAGAAAGATCGCGAAATAAAGTCTATTTGCGATTAAAAACATTTCCAACTAAATTTGACGTTCTGTGACGATTTTTATATATGAACGGAAATTGTTAATAAGGATGTCAGTATGTTTTTTTTTACTTAACACAATTTGTTGAAATTGTACAGTATCGACATAATCACACAAACAAGAAGGTACAGGTGAATAAGTCTTCATGTATACGTAACATAACAACATACCAAATTTGCCATATTTATGTATTTCAATGTTAATCACATGATTACGAGTATGTGTTCACCATTGAAAACTTTTTGCATGTGCAGACATAATATTTAGTTTGATTTTAGGAATGAAAAAAATTACTAAATACTAGGTGCACTGTAATACTCTTCATATGAATAAAATTTCCAATACCTCATCGTTTGAAAATTACTATGCAGGATTTGACCCGTTTATGTGCAGATAGTGTGGGAACGCATTTGGCAAACAAATGGCAAATGTTTTTTATATTCTGTGTTTTCTCTTCCTTTAGTGAAAGCATTTAGTAAAATATGTACATAGCATATCATTTATTTATTGTAGTACGAGGGTGGTAGGAAGGGAATGTTTTAAATGTGTTTTAAATAAACTGTTTAATAGACCGGGTCGCGAAAAAAAATTTCCAAAGTCGAGGGCAAATATTAAAGATCACCTCGAGACAACTTTTAAAATTTTTTTTTTCCTCCCCCACCCCCTGGAAAAACAGCCAAAATCGTTTTTTTATCACTGCTTTTTTGTTGGTGGCTCAATCGTACCATACAAGACATCGGTGTATAGAACTCGACAATTTGTTTTGTACTACATTTGTCCTATAGATGTCGCTGACATACGACATCATCTTGTAATGATGGCCTCATTTAGAGCAATTTCTACCCCTAAAATTTAAAAATTTTTTTCTCAGAATTAAAGTCCTTAAAAAACGAAGAACATTTTGCTTTGGAAGTATACAGTTTTATTCAAAAACAAAAAAGTTACGTATGACAAAATTTATTTACAGCATCAGCACTAATATTTTTTCCTGTTGTTTGCATTATTACAGAAAACTATCGCATACTTCTTAGCGTTTGGAGAAAAAAATTAAATACAAGTTATTGCATACTTTTTAGCGCAAACCGTGTTTTCAAGCATGCGGATGATGATATTCAGCGTCACCAATATTCAAGCAACGAAATTATAAAGATATCTGGTCCAAAATGGAAGTATTAATAATAAAATATGGACATAAATATGCACTTGTATTCTTCCCATGCAATTTGTAACACTGAACATTTGTGAGAAATTTAAGTGAATCAGCGCTAGGAATGACTATTCGAAATGAAAAATCATTGCATTGAAAGTAGTGAACGGACCTTGAGTCGCGCCAATATTTGCTGTAATTACATACATATCTTTGCTCTTTTTGGGATTTTATTTGTAATAAAAATTATATTTCTTCGGTAACTAGATTAAAAATGAATTATCTCGAGAAATTTTTTAAGTTTTTTTCGATGTCGTTAAGACTTATGCAACAATTTGAGCTACAAAGTATAGAACCATTTTTATAAAAATTTTGTATCAGCGCTATAAAGTATGCAATAATTTGCGATAATAATGCAAACAACATAAAAAAATGTTTTTGTTAATGGTGTAAATACATCTTATCATTCGTAACTTTTTTGTTTTTGAATAAAACTGTGTACTTCCAAAGCAAAATGTTCTTGGTTTTTAAAGGGCTTTAATCCTAGGATAAAATATTTTTAAATTTTAGGGGTAGAAATTGCTCTAAATGGGACCATCATTACAAGATGATGTCGTATGTCAGCGACATCTATAGGACAAATGTAGTACTCGTCGAAACCTATCCACCGATGCCTTTGATTTAACGATTGAGCCTCAAACAAAAAAGCAGTGATAAAAAAACAATTCTGGCTGTTTTTCCGGGGGTGGGGGAGGAAAAAAAATTGTTTTTTGAAGTTGTCTCGAAGTGATCTTTAATATTTGCCCTCGACTTTGGAGAAAAAAAGATTTTGTATGGGGACCGACCCGGTCTACTGTTTAAGCCCCAAAATTGTGGCCTAATTTGATTTTCACTTTGGGGTATATTTTCTTGGGGCCTTATTTCCTAGCGCTAACTTTAGATCAGTATAGTTTCAATATGTCTGTTCTCGATTTAATATTTTCAAATTAACATTACATTTTTAGAGTCCCTTTATATGAATTTTCTAAAACATAATACATTTATTATTTAAAAAACTTATAATTGCTTTCCAACTTGAACTATTGTTGCTGCTGGACATTTAAGTTGCTAAATTTAAAACTGTAATTGATGTTTTGCTTTCTTCTGAAATTTTCATAAACTTACTGCTGTCAATTTCGTAAATTCCCTTCTGTATGTAAATATGGAAGCTGTGCTGAACCAAGGAAGCATTCACAGTCGAATATGTTTCAGTTGGCTGCATCCATCTTGTGTTGAAATATAAGACAAAAAACTAATTATGTTCATAGCAATTAAAAAGAATCCTTCCATTTCTTCCCTGTGCGACAACAAACTTGATATCTACAAAACGTAAATAAGAAAATTGTGAATGGACAACAGCCTATGAAGCCGGCCTCTGCTGAAGTTGTAATAGAATTGATTTAATCAATAATATCTGGAAATCTATAAGAGAAATAGTAAGTGCAAATATATATTTTTATACGACTTTACTTCACCTATTTAACGACCAGTTTATCTGGCTACAACAGAAACATACATAGCGGCGACAAACTGATTTGAAGACGAAAACGAACTTTAAACTTTTTGCGACACACTCTAATGTCTGACTAAAATATTTCTGAGGACATCATTGAGTTGGCCCATTTAAATGCCGACCTTTCACAGTTGAATTACACAGTGCAACATTTCTAAGGTCATCGTCCACCTTTGTACCCAGCTATTTGTGAAGTTTATCCCGCCACTAAAAAAATCCCCAAAGCATTTGGCCCCATTACATCGAATCATTTTTTCACGGATACTCCAATATTTTTACCCCAACACGATTTTTTTACCATTTTTACGGAGTCCATATTTCATTAACCGTTCGGAAATTTTTTTTTTGTCTTTGGCAAAGTTGTAGATCTAAACCAGAGCAAAAAAAGTCTCAAATAGAACTTATGGGATTGTAAATGGGCTGAATAGGCGCACCCCTTCTGGTACCTCCCATACAAAATTACCTATTTTTGGAAAATTAATATTTCTTTCATAACTTCCAAACGGACAACTGGAGGATGTTTCGAATTTGGTCAGTTTATTTATCTTGCAAAAGTAGACAAACTCTAAGAAAACCGAAACCTTTGCCACACCCCTTCTGGTACCTCCCATACAAATCACCGCATTGACCCTCATAGTTTTACATACATATCTTTTTTGTTAGTAAACTGAATTCACTCAAATTTTGCGTATGATGTTCGATTTTAAAAAGTTGAATTAGGAATGAATATGGACTATATCGGTTCACGCCTTCTGGTACCTCCCATACAAAATTACCTATTTTTGGAAAACTAGTATTTCTCCCAAAACTTCCCAACGGACACTTGGGGGGTAATGAATATTGGTCGACAAATTTATGTTGTGATAGGAGGCGAAACCTCAGAGAGCCTGACTATTTGACACACCCCTTCTGGTACCTCCCATACAAATGACCGAATACACCCCCATAGTGTCACATACATATCTTTTTTGTAAGTTCACTGAATTCACTAAAATTTTGCGTATGATGTTCGCTTGTGGAAATTAGACTCAGGAATGAACATGGACTATATCGGTTCACGCCTTCTGGTACCTCCCATACAAAATTACCTATTTTTGGGAAATTAATATTTCTCCCATAACTTCCAAACGGACACTTGGGGGGTAATGAAAATTGATCGGTAAATTTTTATTGTGATGGGAGGCAAAACCTCAGAAAACCTAACTATTTGACACACCCCTGTTGGTACCACCCATACAAATGACCGAATCCACCCCCATAGTCTCACATATATATCTTTTTTGTAAGTACACTGAATTCAGTAAAATTTTGCGTAAGGTGTACGGTTATGAAGATTTTAACCAGGAATGAATATGGACTATATCGGATCGCCCCTTCTGGTACCTCCCATACAAAATGACTCTGTTTGGAAAATTTATATTTCTCCCATAACTTCTAAACCGGCACCTGGGGAGGTAATCAAATTTGGTCAGTTAATTTTTGTATGTACACTAAATGCAAACAAATTTTGCCAAGGTAAGCGATCATTGAACATTGAAGTACGAAAAAAAATCAGACACGTTGTGCTGCCCCTAATTATACCTTCTGTACAAATGGGTCAAATTTTGTATGTTTTTGCTCTACATGCAGACAAAAAATAATACATAAGTAATTTAATTAATCTATTAATTTCAATAACTCAAGACTTAAACAATATCTTATATTGGGTGATGGTATTTATCAGTCAGTTAACCTGACGGAAATTTCTGTACTGGTTTTTACCTCAAATGACCGAGTTATTAACAAAACACTGAAAAAAGCCATTCAAAAAATTTTTAACTTTGATAGAGAACTTCTTAATATCTTTTCTTTGCCTCATATAGTAGATTCTTAAAAGTGAAAAATTTTTGTAATTCACAATTACAAATGTCTTAATATTTCAAAATGATAAGAACAGTACTTTAAAAGTTGTGAACTTATTTCCGTGTTTTTTCCAAACGGCCCCACTGTCCGTCACATTATATGAATTTTAAAATCGTTCAATATGCTCGACACAGAGATTACCGGGCACTAGGGTGATCAGTTCGGTTTTCAGAAACCGGCTACTCGGTTTTTTCACTCATAAAACCCGTCGGTTTTTTTTAAATCCCTGTTTTTCGAATATCGAATAATCTGGTTATTTTTTGTCGAATCTCGGTTTTTTGGCGTTCGATCCTTTTTATTTAAATTTATTCATAATTGTGTTAAATGTGTAGTGATACATGTTTTTTTTCCAGCTTCTGTCGGCTTCTGAGAATACAATCTGGGATAAAATATATGATTTTTATATCAGAAAGACGTATTCAAACACTAAATACTCTAATTTTGTATTTAAGTACGAGTAAACTCCCAATTGGTGACGCACTTTAAAAATATATGATCGTAGATGCCACTGAAGATACTATAGAAACAGAACTAAATAAAGCTATAAAAAAACGTTCAAAATCCTTAAACTACCATTAAAAACTCTACCAAAAATTTTCTTTTGGAAGATTTTTTATATATGAATAAGAGCTGCAAAAGGACTGTAAACCTTAACAGATTATTAAACGCCTTGTACACAATAAGTCCAACTAGTACATTGAGTGAAAGGGCATTTTCAATGGCAAGTTTTATAAAAACCAAAGAAAAAAATAGTTATACACCCAAACACTTAAATTGTATCTTATTTCTTAAATGTTACTTTAGGGAAAACTAAAGATTAAACTAAATATATTTTAATATAATCAAGTATTTACAAATGAATTGTTATGTTTTGTTTCTCTTTGTTAAAATAACAAACTGATCTCAGTAATGTTTTGCATTGTAATAATTGTAAAAGTTAACTTTTTTTAAGTATATTTGAATTATTTTCTGTTATTTTTTAATGAAATTTTTTTGTCAAAAATTGTGTTTTAATTTGTTATTTGGCATACATTTGAAAACCGGATTATCCGGTTTTTTGCGAATTTCAAAAAAAGCAACCGGTTTTTTTTAAATGCCATTTTTCGAATAATTCGAAAACCGGTTTTTGGCAAAAACCCGAATAATTGATCACCCTACCGGGCACCATAAACTTTTATTATTTAAATTTGTCATATCTTTTGAACTTGAAATGTTACTGCTGCTGGCCATTTAAGTGGTTGAGTTTATAACTATTTCTTGTGTTTTTGTTTTCTTCTGAAATTTGAATAAACTTGCTGCCATCGATTTGTGAAATGCCTCCTGTACAAAAATATGATAGCTGTGCTGAACCGAGGAAGCATTCATTCGAATATGTTTTCTTGGCTGCATCCATCTTGCCCGTTGAGATATAAGACAAAAAGTTAATTGCGTTCAAAGCAATTAAGAATCCTTTAATTAGTTCCTTGTATGACAACAAACTTAATATCAACAATGGTGCTTTGTGAAGAAAAAAGAAAACTTTAATAGGAAAATTGTGAATGGACTGCAGTCTATAAAGCAGGCCTTTACTGAAGCCGTGGCAGTATTAAAAGGCTGTGATTACAAAGTGCATAAATGACTACCGATAATAAAAAAAAATGCTCATATACTGTTTTAGTTTTGATTTGATTTATGCTAACATATATGGTTTAACATATATGGTGGTCTCCAATAACCAACTTCGAAATCCAATTTCAAAATTTTTAATTAATCTTTTACACAAAATTTCTCGACATCTATAAGAGACTAGCTGACCCGGCAAACGTTGTTCTGCCATACAACTTTGGACCCGGCAAACTTCGTCTCGCTCCTAAGGTAACGCCTTTATATTATAGTAAAACACAGATAGTTCAAGTTTTTATCTGATTTACTTGAATTTAATCAAAATCTGTGAAGAGCGATCTGATATACAATGTTTTTCGATATGTTTCCGGCGTAAAAACAAACAATGAAGACTGTTTGCCAACACGCAAAAAGACAACGCACAGCTTTCCGTGTAAAAAGCAGGGAAATTCGAGGTTGATTCCACAAATTTCTAATGATTGGCCTTACGATTTATTGATTGTTATCGCAAAAGCCAATCGAATGGGGAGTTGAATTGGAAGGGAAGATCGGTTGGAATAATAGATTCGAGGGATAAGGACTTCCTCTCCTTTGCATATGCCCTTGATGATCGTCGCTTTAGTTACAATTTCGGATGATTCAGATTCTGCAAAATGATCATGATCGATCCCACCTTCAGCTGCAAATTATGCACAACTGGCACATCTAGAGAGTTCAAAAATTCTATCGAATAGTTGGTCGCCTCATTTTTATTAAATGACATCGAAAATTATTAATCGTTCGGTCATCTGCCTCCAATGCTCGTTTATGCGCCATCGTGCATTCATTCCAAATAATGATTTAGCATTCTCGCAACAATTTCGCTACACGTTGTCTTGTCAACAGTGAGATAAAAGCGGAATGTGCAGTTCGACCGCCTTTCACCAATGTGGAAGCAATACCAGAGGATGCAACAGCTAACTCAATTGCGATCTTGACCGAATTGTTGCCAGAATCAAAGAAATTACGAATGTCTTGTCTGTCCCACCGGGATCATAGAGAAAGTAAATGCTTCCGTTCCATCATCATCAACCTTCATCATTGAATCGTACACGTACACGTAATTTCAAGATCGAAATTGGATGCTGTCGTGCGAACTCTGTGCAAATGTCGTCAGCCATCTCGTCCAACTTGTCCACCATCCCAAAGCTCGAGAACAATATCGCGTGATTTCACATTATCCGCAACAATCACCACTGCGTCTTCATTTATAGTGGGAGCATTGAATTGTCTTACATGGCATTCAGAGGGTCTCTTGTCTGCTCTGATAATGATTTTGTGGACGTCATAATGCATTGTATTCAATGCGGTTTTGAACAATCGGACCAATGCATTATGCTTTTGCAGAAGATTTTAAAATTGTTCGACCATTTTGCATTTAATCTTTTACATAATAAATTTCACAATATTCCGAAATTTTTCAAGCACCATAACGAATTTTTCATCTTTACGTCGTCTAAAATCATCAAATCAAGCGATACAATGAAAAATTTCGTCGAAAATATCAAAAATTTTCTAGTTTTTTCCGGAATTTTCCGAGATTTCCACCAAGAGTTTTTCTATTATTCCATTCGAAAAGTCATTTCGGAATAATTATCCGAAATTTTTAAATTTTTCAAACTTACAATAAAATGTAAAATTTCGTCGAACAAATATTTAAATTTTTGGAATTTTCCATAATTTTCCAACCAAAATGTTCTATTTTTCCAACCGAAAAGCCACAACGGAACAATTACACACAAAATGTAATACAAAAATTCAATTTGCGGTGCAAAATGTTTCCGAAAAAGTCAAAAATTTTCGAGTTTTTCCTGAATTTTCCGAGTTTTCCACCGAGAATTTTTCTATATCGCATTCGGAAAGTCATTTCGGAATAATTATCCGAAATTTTTCGCTGTTACATCGTCCAAACTTATAAAGTCATACGATAACATACAATATTTCGCAAATAAAAAATTTAAAATTTTTCGAATTTTCCGCATTTTTCAAAAAAAAATTTCCATTTTTCTATTCGGAAAGCCATTCTGTAACAATTGCACACAAAATTCCATACAAAAAGGCAATTTTCGATTTTTTCAATTTTCCGACTTTTCCGGAAGATTTTCCCAAAATTTTCTTTCACATAAACCTTCTCCTGGCAATAACGAACAACTTAAAAAAAGTTTGAGCAAAATAGGCCCAGCCATTCTCAATTGATGAATTACTATACATTTTTGCCACCATTTTTATATATATAGATAATTACTTCACCTATTCAACGGCATATTACTATTTCATCTATCTACAACAGAAAAAAAAAATGGCGATAAACTGATTTGAAGACAAAATCGAACTATGCCCTCTTAACATTCAGCTTAAAGCAACTATGGGTTGCACGAAAATTACGATAAAAAGGGGAAACGCCACTATACTCTATTTGTCATACATAAAAAAGTTTGAATTGGAATCCTAGCTGATCCTCTTTTGATCATCGGCATACGCGAGCAACAAGTGACTTTTGTTGAAAATGGTAACATACTATTCCTGTTTACTGCAGCCTTCTACATGATCATCTCCATTACGATGTTAAAGAGATCGCAGGACATACTATCGCCTTGTCTAAAGACTCGCTTGAAAATGGCTCTGTCAGGTTTTTGCCAATTTTCACTGAAGACTTCGTGTCAGTCAGTGTCATCCCGCAGAGTCGTATTAGCTTCGCGGGGATACCAAACTCAGCCATAGCATCCAATAATTTCTGTCGTATCGGACTGTCGAATGCAGCTTTGTAGTCGATGAACGGATGGTAGGTGTCGATCTGCATTTCTTGGGTCTTCTCCAGGATTTGTCGTAGGGTGAATATCCAATCCGGTTCGCCAGAATGGGCTATACTTTTTCACATAACACACTAGACATGACCTTGTATGCGATGCACTCCTTGAGCCAAATCGTGTTTATGAGCTGGTGCATGCATGTTACCAGCTCATCGTCTTCCGGCTGACCTCGTGGTAGACAGTCCATTCCGTTGTCTATGATTGGTGTGATTTCGTCACTTATGCTGCCTTCGGGAACGAGTAGAGATTAAAAGTGTTCCCTCCATATTTGTAGCACACTCTAAGTGTCCGTGACCAGATTTAGTCTCTGTCCTTACAGTTGGGGATCCCTGTTCCAAGACCTTTGCTTTTAACCCTTTGGTAGAACTTTCAGGCCTCACCCCTACCTCTGTAGTTTTCGATATCCTGGCTCTCTCTTGTCTTCCACAGACGCTTTTTTTGCCTGAACAGGCGTTTCATCTTCCTCCTTTTCTCATTATAACGCTTCGTCACTGCTCGCGTCGCCACTAGCTGCAGTTTTGCCTTGTATGCAGCATCCATTTCCTCAAACATATCGCGACATTCATCTTCGTACCAGGGCTTGTCTGAGCGTGCTTTTTCATAACCCAGTACGGTCATTGCGGTAGTGCTCATAGAATTCGCAAGATGCTGCCACTGTGTGTCGGGAACATCAGAACTAGGGGGGTTTGTTTAGAGTGATTGAGAGGGTTGGTTGGAGGAGGCATTGGCTATCTCGATGGTATGCAGCTTTGTGATGTCAAGCTTCCTTTGCGTTTGATTACGCCTGTTTTTAGCACTACTTAATCGTGTGCGTACCTTGGCTGCAACTGCAACGCATTACACGCACGTTCATAACGTTTGAGATATGCCTTCCATCAATAACTACGTGATCAATCTGATTTCTTGTATTTTGATCGGAAGATATCCAGGTTGCCTTGTGGATATCTTTATGCGGGAATCCGGTTCCACTCACAACCATGTTTCACACAATTTAATATTTCCCGAAAACTACTAACGGTATTGAAAATGGACTTCATGGCCACGCCCCTTTCGGTAACTCCCATACAAATGTACCATTATGCCCACTTTAGAAATCGAGTAATAATATCAATACACCCAACGCTATCCTGCCCAAATTCAGTATTAAGTAAAGCTCAAGCAGGATAAAGTTTGGGAGAACAAATTGGAAGTCTAGCCACGCTCCTTCTGGTACCTTCTACACCCATCAGGTAGCGCCCACTTTAGAAATCGATAATTATTATTAATAGATTCAACGCGATCGTGCCCAAATTCTGTATATAGTAAAGCTCAAGCAGGATAAAGTTTTGCAGAACAATATGGAAGTCTAGCCACGCCCCTTCTGGTACCTCTAAATAGTACATTAAAAATTTATTGTTATCGATAAATATTATTGTGAATTGTTATTAAATGGATAAAAGATATTAGAAAAGAAAATGTAAATTTCGAGCGAAGATGCTTCGGTCTAATCGTGCACAACTTCAGCACAACCCGTACGGTGAGCACATCTTCTAACTATAATAAACCAGTGAATTCAAACTAATTAATTTTGGGTTTTATTTCTCTTCCCTACATTTAAAAATTCTAAAACTTATTGTATAATTTCTCAATAATTGAGAAACTATACAATCGTTGACAGCTTCAATTCTTAAGCCCAGAACTTACTGCCCGGCAACCAAAAATTGTCCCTAAATTGATTATAACAACATTTCTCTAACATACAGTCCACCAGATCCCACTGATACCAGTTGCATTGCTCAGCAACAACACTAGAGATTTAACCTGGATTAATCTCTCATTAAATCACTTCGAATCTAATAGAAATTTTCTTAAATACTAACCAAACTTTTGTTTTATCCCTCGTACAGAAAACATAATAAAATTGCGATGTGGATTTAGTACACATTTGCTTTGCCATCGTACTTCCCAGAATACTGCATACAATTTTCTTTGTGGGATGTGTATCAACTCGACAGCGAGTCCATATTGCAATTTTTGCTCGGTCATGAAAATGTAGAATGGCATTGAAGCTGTAAAATTCAATTACTACAAAGTATCATAAATACGTTTAATGAGTGAGACTGTGCGATAACACTCAGCACGTTTTCTAACGTCTATTGAACCCATAAACAATATAAAAATGGATATGGATATGGAATGGATGTATCCTGCTACTACCATCATTATATTTTTAAAATATTGCTTAAAGATACAATGTGAAGCAGAGCAATCGCATACAGTAGAACATTTCTGGACATGGCGGTGAGAAATGAAATAAATCTGATGTAGAAAAAAATTCTAGATGTAGTGGAAAATGTTTTAAATATATATTTATTGCTAATGTAAAACTGAATTTTGCGTTACACATTTACAGTGACATACCTATTTATTTTAAACAATTATTGTGTATTAAATATTTGTTCGGTTCATCTAGAAATATCTTTTAAAAATAATGCAAATAAAATTTTTTTAATTCTAAACTTTTAAGGCATGCTTCTTTTTAAGTGACAGAATTTTATTATATTGGAATATAGTGTTATCGGATGAGCAAACTGTAAATTTTGTATTTAGTAACTGGCACCCAAATAAATGTGACTTTCCTCATTTCCTAGGCGTAAGAGGAAGGTATTGCCAACGTATGAATTTTCACAAAAGCTGACGCTCAAACCTATGCTTGCCTTATGCTTGCCACCATATAGTCTACCTGTATTAGTTGCGAGTATTTTTTGATTAATTTTCGTGATCAGGGATTATGATAAATACGTGATGTGGTCACAGTTGTGTGACTAAACGAATAAAAACGTTCGTCACCAGCACGAAATCACAGTAATTTTGCAAACAGTTGACATTTTTTATTCATTCCCTTATGTAGTAATTTGCAGTGAATTCCTGTAATAGAGACCACTGACTGTTCAAAGTCGGTCATTTAATCTAAAACACATATATCACGTGTTGTTTCTAATCATATTTATGGCTTTCGTATAAAAATGTTTTTCACAGTTTGTGGGTGCAATTAATACAAGGGACTGTGGTAAACTTTTTTTACATTCTCTGAGCGAAATCTGTATAATTCGAATAAAAACATGGTATTAAATTATTTTAATGTCCCGTTAGCTCTTAAACATTTACATTTTTGTTGGCGCAAATTTGACAAAATTCACACTTTGCCAAGCGAAAACAATTACTCCGTAGCAAAATAACGATATCTTATTTCATATTTTTATTGTTTGTTTGCCATTGACACCAAGAAACCAATATTGGTTAAGAGGCAATTATCGAAGAAATTAACAATATTAGAAAAAAGTTCATAAAATTGTATCTCATTTTTAAACAATATCTTAAACAATTTTAACATTTTGTATTGGAATTGAAAACTTTTATAAATACCAACAACTAAAACCAGTACAGAAATTTCAGTCAGGTAAACTGACTGATAAATACCATCACCCAATATAAGATATTGTTTAAGTTTTGAGTATTGAAATTTATAGATTTTTTATTAAAATAAAATTATTTATGTATTATTTTTTGCCTGCTTATGGAGCAAACCTTAAAAAATTTGACTTATTTGTATAGGTGGTACAATTAGGGGCAGCACAACGTGTCTTATTTTTTTCCTAAATCAACGTTCAATGAACGCTTTCCTTGGCAAAACTTGTCTGAATTTAGTGTGCATACAAAATGATTTGTATGTAAAAGGAGCAATATCATTTATTAATGTAGGAGGTACCAGAAGGAGTTTTACCTCCTATTACAAGATAAATTAACTAAACAAATTTGATTATCCCCCAGGTGCCGATTTGGAAGTTATGGGAGAAATATTAATTTCCTAAACAAGGTCATTTTGTATAGGAGGTACCAGAAGGGGTGATTCGATATAATCCATATTTTGAATTTGACTGAATTCAATGTATTCAAAATGGGGGTGAGTTCGGTCATTTGTATGGGAGGTACCAGAAGGGGTGTGTCAAATAGTTAAGCTTTCTAGGGTTTCGCCTCCTATCGCAATATAAATTAGTCGATCAATTTTCATTACCCTCCAAGGGTCCGTTCGGAAGTTATGAGAGAAATATTCATTTTCCAAAAATAGGTCATTTTGTATGGGAGGTACCAGAAGGGGTCAGCACATATAGTCTATATTCATTCCTGAGTCCAATTTTCATAAACGAACATCATACGCAAAATTTGAGTGAATTCAATGTACTAACAAAAATTATATGTATGTAAAACTATGAGGGTCAATTCGGTCATTTGTATGGGAGGTACCAGAATGGGTATGGCAAGGGTTTCGGTATTTTAAGGGTTTGTCTACTATTGCGAGAAAAAAAATTAACCAAATTTAAATATCTTCCGGTCGTGCGTTTGGCAGCTATGAAGGAAATATTAATTATCCAAAAATAGGTAATTGTGTATGGGAAGTACCAGAAGGGGTGGGACTATTTTGCCCATTTACAATCCAGTTAGTTTGTGTTGAAAATCATTAAAATTTTCATACCGATCCCTTAAGGTTTTCTCGAGTTATCCTGCTCACCAGCCAGCCAGACAGACAGACGGACATAGCTCAATCGTCTTAAAATGTCCTGAAACGAATTTGGTCTTAAGATACATAGGGTCTAACTCGTCTCACTTAATGCGTTACATTCTTTTTCGTATCAAATCATGTATACCCTCATCCCTAAGGGTGATGGTATAAAAATGTCCTTTCGAATTTTTATCCTTGAATAAAAATTTGGAAAAAAAATACAGGCTCTATCATGCGTCTAAACGTATTAAAATTATAAAATTCTATCTTTATTAGTTTATCGTTAAACAATTGTTTAAAATTGTCTCTTAATCAACGTTAATCAAAATTTGTAATTTATAACCTAACAACAAACATTATTTCCCTTTACACTCCATGAATGAGGTATGGGTATAGTTTTCAAATACTTGAATTTTTCAGAAAACCTGTTTTCGGTTTATTCGAAAAATACGTTTTTCCAACAATCCGGTTTTCGAATTCCTGATTTAGTAAAAAAACCGGGTTAACCGGTTTCCTTCGGGTTTTCGGAAATTGTAAAATAAAACCAAATATGAAATTAAACATGAATAAATTATGAAAACATATGAATACCGATACCTTAATTTAAAAGTGGCTGTTACACAGACATACATTGTTTACTTGTCTACAGACATGTTCGCCTATGTAGTAGCAGCTTATAATATTTCAAGTTAACTTAAAGTATTCTAAGTCAGTTTGCTTCAATTTGTATCCTTTAAAATCTCAGGGTTATCAGTCCGTCCAAACTGAAGTTATTTGCAAATTTGAAAGTGTATTACGTAAGACTCCTGTAAAAGTTACGTTTTACACATAGTATGGTTTAGAATTAAGGTACCGATTTCATCCAAAATTAAATTCCATTTTACAATTGGACGCTTAGTGTTGGAGGTAAGGCACTTCAAGTTATTCATATGAATATCAATGGTGGCTCACCCATTTCAAGGTGAGATCCCCATCTACTTAAAATAATATTCCAACTGTATCTTGGTGATTTCCCATTTATTATATGGTTATCATGAAATAAGCACCTTCTTGAGATCGGACATATAGTTTAGGAGATAACAGCCATTAAAGCTTTTCATGTGAATATCGTCGGCTTCCCAGCCATTGCAAGGTGAGATCTATAGTGATTTCCCACTATTGTACGGTGATTACAAATATTTTTTGCGATTAGATGCTTAGTTTAGGATATAACGACATTTCAAAATGAGTCATCTAGCCGCAATTTCCAAACAAATTCCATCCCTAAAGTGGGCGGAGTGGTACATTTGTATGGGAGGTACCTGAAGGGGCGTGGCTAGACTTGCAGTTTTCTTCTCCAAAACTTTACCCTGCATAAACTTTACTAAATACAGAATTTGGGCACGATCGCGTTAGATCTTTTAATTATATTAATCGATTTCTAAAGTGGGCGGTACCAGATGGGAATGGGAGGTACCACATGGGGCGTAGCTAGACTTCCAGTTTTTTTTCCAAAACTGTATCCTGCTATAGCTTTACCAAATAAAGAATTTAGATACGATAGCGTTGTATTTATTGATATTTTTACTCCATCTCTAAAGTGGGCGGAAAGGTACATTTGTATGGGAGGTACCAGAAGAGGCGTGACTAAACTTCAAATTTTTTTTCCAAAACTTTATCCTTTTATAGCTTTACTAAATACAGAATTTGGGCACGATCGCGTTAGGTCTATTAATAATATTAATCCATTTCTAAAGTGGGCGGTACCAGATGGGTATGGGAGGTACCACATGGGGCGTGGCTAGACTTCCAGTTTTTTTCTCCAAAACTGTATCCTGCTATAGCTTTACTAAATAAAGAATTTGGGTACGATCGCGTTGGATTTATTGATATTTTACTCCATCTCTTAAGTGGGCGGATAGGTACATTTGTATGGGATGTACCAGAAGGGGCGTGGCTAGACTTCCAATATTTCCAAAACTTTGTCCTGTTATTGCTTTACTATATACAGAATTTGGGTACCATACCGTTGAGTATATTGATATTATTACACAATTTTTAAAGTAGGCGGAATGATGTACTTGTATGGGAGGTACCGGAATGGGGCCATTTGCAATACCGTAAGCAGTTTTGGGGAAATATTAACTCGTGCAAAATATCAAAACATTTGGTTGCGTCTTTCGAAAATTATCATGTGTACCAGCCGGACAGCCAGACAGACATACGGACATGGCTTAACGACTTAAAAAGTCATGACTCGTATTTGGTTCAAAGAAACCTAGGGTCTAAAGTGACTCCTTCTATGTGTTACACTTTTGGGTCGTATCAAATGATATACACCCTCCTACCCGCAGGGTGAGGGTATAAAAAGGAACAGTAAGGCCTTTTTGGAGGCCTTCTTGTGTCGGGCAAGGGGAAAAATTGGCGGATCTGTTGTAAGGGCTTCAAGAATGCCTTGTATGGGCATTCTTGAAGTCCAAGGTTGGCCCCGAACAGTGGCTACAAACTTAAAAAATAGTAAAAAATTAAAAAAGTTTAAAATTTCGAGACAAAAACAGACAGATATGACGAGTTATAACTATAGGTATATATGTATATCGTTGGCCACAGTCTCTTCATTCCAAATCAGGTGAGAAGCTTAGAATCGGCTCATATTCAACCTCGTTACTGGCTTATAAGTTCGTAAAGGTACTTAAAACCGGGTTTTACTCTTAACTCCAGATTTTGGGGGAAATTCCAAAAACAGATGCTTGTTGTACTCAGCAGCACATACCAGAAGAACAGCATTATTTTCTAGATACTTTTTTGTCGCATTGTGTTATTCAAGAAGCAATTTCCCATTACATCAAATGATCTACATTGATAGAGCTTCTCAATTTGAAGTGATTAAGGATTGCTGATTCATTGAAACGGGACCTACATACAAACCCATGACTACGCAAACTTAAATAGTTTCTACGACAAAGAGGAGACGGCCTTTCAAATAAATGTTGATGGCTGTATCGGTGTTCCAAACCTGATCATCGTCGCACGTGCTAAAAATGTATCAAAAAGTAATCTTTCTACTGGCACATGTTATTTGTATACACCTGGAATATATAATTAACGTCATTCAGTTTAAGGACCAAGCGGTAAGGACACAAACTCAAATAATTGTATCAGTTTAAGCTACATATATGCAGTGTAGTCATTTTATTGTACTGCAGTATTCTCTCTACCAACGTTATATTCTGAGAACGAATACCATGGAATACATTTCCATAGCATTATCTTTGTTTGCTTCTCTTTAAAGCCACTCATGCATTGCAAAATGTAAAATGCCGTATCATAAACACCAATAATCTAGCTGTGGTAGCTGTTCACTTGGTCTGTTCTCCGGACTGCATAGTTATACAAAAAATAAAAATGTATCAGGAAATATGGGTCAACGTTATTGTGTCTTTTTGTTTTTTTTTTTCGATATACAGCCACTGTCCTTGACTTAGTGTTATTTAGTAGAGTCCTTATGTTTCAAGTGCTCTTGTCAAGCAATAAATGTCAATAAATGTCGAAATCCTTTAAAGACAGGATAGCAATGATACCAATATCCTGCGTAGACTATAAACAATGTTTAAGGATATGGGTGTAACGGAAGTCATTTGAAACACATATTTTTATATATAAATGTAACAACAATATAAAGTGACATTGTAAAGGCCATGCGAAAGTTTAAGCAAAGAAGAATACTTCATCAGTGGTATTTAATCAAAAAAAAAACCTGTACGGTCATATTTTTATGTTTAATTAATTTTTAATATCATTCTTTGAAATATTTATGTTTAATGACGCGCAGTGAACTGATGAAATGTCAAACAATAAGGGTTTTTTTCTTGTGTTGCATTATGTGTTTCTAAGAGTTTTTGACATGACGAATTCAAATACGTAATCAGAATTTTGCTATCATTCATAGTTTTTTAGTTATTTGAAAATAAGTTTTGTTTTCCATTAAAAATTTTTATGGAGGCGATTGTTTAAAAAACTTAGCTGCAATTATCGCCCTATTCTATTTCACTGTACGACACGATTTTTCACCCATGATCAAACTGAACAGATTCTGAAAGTATAGCTCAAAAAAAAATATACGTATCTCCCAGTTTTTCTAGATCAGCTCATTTAAGTTTTTTACGAGCAATTTAATTATTGGAGGGAAGCTCCCATACAGCGAATACTTCCTGATCGCAGAACTCTGCGAGTTGTTAACAGATTTTGATTAACTTTTTTCTAATGTTTTTTAAATGGCCAGGAGCGGGTTCTGACGAAGCCCAAATTTTCAATTTGTCACAAACTAATTTTGTCACAAATTTAATTTGTCAACAAATTTTGATGCTCTTTTTAATATTTTTCAAATGTCCAGGAGAGGGTTCTAACGAAGCCAAAATTTAAAATTTTTCAAAAATAAAAATTGTCACAAATTTTTTGAATGTTTTTCAAATGGCTTGGAGCGGGTTCTGACCAGCAGTATTCAGCCAGCATATACCCATATATGTTTTATGACTTAGCAACCCTACACATGAAAAAATTGTTATTATCATTTTTGTGACAATTGTTTTGTGACAAATTTGAAATTTTGACTTTGTCAGAACCCGCTCCTGACCATTTAAAAAACATTAAAAAAAAGTTCATAAAAATCTGTTAACCACTCGCAGAGTTCTGCGAACAGGAAGTAGTCGCTGTATGGGAGCTTCCCTCAAAAAATTAAATTGCTCGTAAAAAATCTTAAATGAGCTGATCTAGAAAAACTGGAAGATACGTATATTTTTGTTTGGGCTATATTTTCAGAATCTGGTCAGTTTGATCATGGGTGAGGCCAAAAGTTTGAATTTGTCTTACAGTGTTTTATAATCACCTTAATCTCTTTTTAATATTTTAAGTAAAATTGGGATGCAACATGTCCTTGAAAGTGCATTTTTGCCCTCTTATTTGGTTTTATTTTATAAATGCTCCAGCGACGTGTCCGATAAATATGGTGAAAGGTTCCACAAATACATTCTAACTTTAGAAAATCGTTACGAAGGAAAATATATGCCTACTATATTCGCTGACTGCTCCTGGAACATTTAAGGAGACTGCAAGGATATTTAGCATAAAGTACAAAAAACTTTGTTAACTAATAGAAAATACATATTTGTTCTTTTTATTTTTCATGTTTTAGGCTCTACTAGTATCGGTTATTGTATTTAGAAAAGATTTTTGTGGATCAAATAATGTTTTCATTACATTTATGCAAAATGTATTTTAATGCAACGTAAAGAAAGCTGAAAAAAATTTAAATCCAAATAACTAAAAACTGTGCCTGATGAAAAAAATCTGAAAACATATTTGAAATCATGATATTAATAACCATAGGAATCACAGTTCAGACACCTAGAAAAATTAAAAATATTTTATTTTGTATAACAGTGTAATTAAGCAAAAAACCAGGTAAATCGGTTTCTTTTGGGTTTTTGCATTGTGTACGAAAATAAGGAAAAGTGTTACAAACATTACCAATTGAATTTAGAAAAAACATCACATATCTGAATAACTTCCACGGGAAAACTTAAAGTAGCCTAAAATCACATTCTAAAATTAGCCAATTTCACTGTGACACAAAATGGGGGTGGAGGTTTTCAGTTTAACCTTAAATAGAATTTGAAATAGGTAGTTAATAATTGTTTCTTATCGTTTTAGTGCATTTTTGATACCAGACGTTTTCAATGAAATTAAACGAGGATTTTTTTTGTGGAATATTTTAATCCTCTTTCTCAGAAAAGGACCTTCAAATGGGACTTGACAACATTCAAATGTTGGTCAGAAAATTATACTTGTGGTGCTCGAAGACCAAAAACCAGTATCTCCAACTTTTACTAGTTAATAATTTTGTAAACTCCGAGTATCTATGTTTTCATTTTCTTAGTGGGTTTTCCATTTCAGGTGTATTCAATGGAATTTAACGAGGCAATTATTTCTATGGACTCATGTTATACATAAAGTTAAAAATTAGATATTTATTAGCAAATTTCAAATTATATTTATTCAGCTTTTTGTATGTACAATGAGTGAATTTACAAATAAACTTGGGAAAGCAGACACAGAGTAAAAGCTATTTTTTTAGCAAATGTATATAAAAATCTATATTGCTATATTTAAAAAAAAATCGAAATATTTAGTTTTAAACATGAATCTATAATATAATATTAAAATTACATAAAGGTTTCTTTAAAGGTTCTAAACGAATTAATACATCCGTTGTATCTATTAAATTTTTTGTTATTAAAAATAAAATAATATGGTAAATGCATTTTTTAATAAATCTTTTAAGATAACACTTTTTATGTTCATGTTAATTCATGTTTTCAAAAAAACCGCCAAAACCGGAAAAACCGGCCTAAAAAAACGGTTAAACCGGATAATTGAAAATCGATATTTTGTAAAAACCCGGTTTGCCAGTTTCGGTTTTGTATACTCTAACTGATAATTAGGGCAAGGAAACAAAAACATGCGCATTAGGGTAATAACTATTTTTGGACAACATTCTCCCCAGGGCTTTTCTAATGGCAAATATTGAATTAATGATAAATAAAACTATTTCAGTTCAATTTGATAAAAAAAAACCTTACACACCGACAGCGATTTCTAAAATGCCTTTAATATGTGTTTTTTAATTTTTTTTTTAATAAATTTTTTTTTAATATGGTTTATACATATGTAAGTATGTAAACAAATAATAACAATAAATGATTAAAAGTAAGTATTGTAAAATATAAACCTTAGGTTCAAAATACGCGATGTTTTACAAAGCGGATATATATCTTGTTCTGTTTTTATTTCAATAATTTTTTTTTTAACTTTGTTTGATTCAAAACTTTAACGCGTTTGGTGCGTAGCCTTTTTTAACGATAGCGAAAAACTAGAAACGCAGTTCTTTATATTTTTCCATGCCCTACACGATTTTGTCTGGGGAGATTTGATATTTGCAAAAAATGCAAAAAGTTATTACCCTAATGCGCATATAACATGCTTTTAAAATTAATAATAAGTACTAAGAACACATAAAATATGCAATTACGTTATTAAAATTGCTCTCGGACGACATATTCAATGAGATTTTTAGGAGAAAATTTTTGGGCATCATTTTTACTCAAATCAACATCGAACTTGCAATCAAATATAATATTCACCAAAAAGCGTCTACGTTCTGACTTTTTTGACGCATTTTATGTCACAGATTTATTGCATTTTCTGTTTGTTCGGTATTTTAAAAATCCTGAAATATTTACTGAATCACTCGCAATTTCGAATGTATCCAAAGGCACGGTCGCCCCTGTTAATAGTATCAACTTTTTCTTTTAAATAGTCGAATACGTTACAAATCTTGTTTAAAACAGGAGTTGGACTTTTCTTTTCAAAAGTCGGATCGTCTACATTATGTTCAGTTGCCTTTGAAAGAAATCGTTTTTGAAAAATCGTATTTTAAACCAGGGATTAAAAAGACTCCAAAACACTCTGCTCAACACATTTTAAACGTCGGTAATGTGCGCAGGCGAACTCAAAACACAAGAGTTTAATGATCGAAGATGCTCCGCACACAGAGTCAACACATAACAAAACTCTTTTGTACAATTTTTTCCTGAGCACTCAAAGATGGTGTGCACACATAAACGAGCGACACTAAAAGATTGGTAGAGAAGAAGAAGAAATATAGCTGTATATGTATAAATATATGTATGTATGTGTTTTTTTCTCCATATGAATATTCATATCCCAGCAAACCAAAAGTTCCGACGTGTCGGACATCAGATATTTCTCTTACATTTTATCAGAAAATTTGCCGAAAACAACTGATATCGTCATAAATGCCAGGGATTGAAAAGACTCCAAAACACTCTGCTCAACACATTTTAAACGTCGGTAATGAGCGCAGGCGAACTCAAAACACAAGAGTTTAATGATCGAAGATGCTCCGCACACAGAGTCAACACATAACAAAACTCTTTTGTACAATTTTTTCCTGAGCACTCAAAGATGGTGTGCACACATAAACGAGCGACACTAAAAGATTGGTAGAGAAGAAGAAGAAATATAGCTGTATATGTGTAAATATATGTATGTATGTGTTTTTTTCTCTATATGAATATTCATGTGTTACTCCGTGTTTGGGTATTTTCGTTTCTCAGTGCACATATGAGTTGTGTCATCTTTATCGCACACACGACGGGAGTCAGAAAAAAGAGCAACATCGTTTTCCGACACTTAGCGAGATGTGTTTGCATGTTAACATGCTCAACGGTACAGAGTTTGTGTCACATTTACCTCTCAAACACTCTCATGAAAAGAGTTTTGCATACATTTTGTGCACATTTGTGAGTTTTTTTCAAACGCTGATAAATGCCTTCAGAAAAAAAAAACCGAGTTTTTCTGCACACTCTTCCGAATTTTGTGCGCCAAGTCTGTACGCTCTCTAAATTTGTATACTCATTAAACGATTTTGTCTGCACATTCTCGAAAGGGAATTTTTTGTTCTTCTTCTTCTCACAAGAGAAACCTGTCGCTATGGCATTTTTTTTTCGTTTTCTCTTGAGGGAGCACATTGGAATGCGCATCGCACTTGACAAACAACAACAACAAAAGCAAACCAGTTTAGGAATTTCTAAAACGGGTTTTTTTGTTGTTTGTCAAGTGCGTTGCGCATTCCAAAGTGTGTTTTCACCCTTATTATCAGTTGAAATTGTGCAATCAATAGATGAAGACGTGACTTCGTTAAACGATAGAGGCACGCATTAAAAATTATTTTAATAGTGCCAAAGATCGTCTTAATAAGCGCAAAAAGAGAAATACAGAAGCGGAATAAAAGTAATGTAATTAATATAAATTAAATAATTTTAAGTCTTTTTCATATGTTAAATATTATATATTAATAATTATTTTTTTTAAGAAAATGAATTTTTTTAGTTTCATACAATATGCTTTTATCTTATTTGTAACTTGAATTTTTTTTGTCACAATTACCATTGACAAAGTTAATAAATTTTTTGTTTAAAATGAATTTTTTTTATTTTACTCTAATAATATGTAATACGCTTCAATCTGTTTTAAAATGTGAAATTTGGTTTTTTTATTGCAATTGAAAATAAAAATAGAAATAAAAAATGTTGTGGAATTTTTGTGTAAATGGGATTAGTACAAAAAAAAACAGAATAATAACAGATATCTCTGACGATTTTCGTACATTTATTCAGAATTCTGTCCGAAATTCTCACGAATTCTCGTAAAAATTTCCGTATACCGTCAGATATTTCTGCCCATTTTCGGATTATTTGCCTAAGTTACTTCAGAAAAATCCAAAAGTCCCTTCGAAATTTTTCGAAATTTCCCTCAGATATTTGACCGAATTCTGACCGAAAAGTCTGCACAAGTTTCCGAATTTCCCAGACATTTCGGTCCGAATTCTTGTCAACCACCCATACAACTTTCGGACAGAATGCTGACAGAATTCGGCATCAGAATCGGCAACTTGTGCAGACTTTCTGTCAGACATCTGACCGAATTCGGAGAAAATGGTTTGCTGGGATGTTACTCCGTGTTTGGGTATTTTCGTTTCTCAGTGCACATATGAGTTCTGTCATCTTTATCGCACACACGACGGGAGTCAGAAAAAAGAGCAACATCGTTTTCCGACACTTAGAAAGATGTGTTTGCATGTTAACATGCTCAACGGTACAGAGTTTGTGTTACATTTACCTCTCAAACACTCTCATGAAAAGAGTTTTGCATACATTTTGTGCACATTTGTGAGTTTTTTACAAACGCTGTTTTAAAATCCTCTTGAACAATAATTATACCATCACCCTTAGGGATGAAGGTATATATCATTTGATACGAGCCAAAAGTGTAACACTTAGAAGGAGTGACTTTAGACAATAGGTTTCTTTGAACCAAATTCGATTCATGACTTTTTAAGTCGTTTGAGCCATGTCCGTCTGTCTGTCTGTCCGGTGGCTGTCCGGCTGGTTCGCACGATAACTGTCGAAAGACGAAACCAAATGTTTTGAAATTTTGCACGAGTTATTATTTTCTCAAAACTACTTACGGTATTGCAAATGGGCTACATGGCCCCGCCCCTTCTGGTACCTCCCATACAAATACATCATTCCGCCCACTTTAGAAATCGAGTAATAATATCAATACACCCTACGGGATCGTCCCCAAATTCTGTATTTAGTAAAGCTATAACAGGATAAAGTTTTGGAAAAAATTTTGAAAGCCTAGCCACGCCCATTCTGGTACCTCCCATACAAATCTACCTTTCCGCCCACTATAGAGATGGTGAAAAAATATCAATAAATTAAACGTGATCGGAACCAAATTCTCTTTTTAGTAAAGCTATAACAGGATAAAGTTTTGGAGAAAAAAATTGGAAGTCTGTCCACCCCCATCTGGTACCTCCCATACACATCTGGTACCGCCCACTTTAGAAATGTACCACTCCGCCCATTTTCGAAATCGAGTAATAATATCAATATAATAGAAAATTATTTATTTTACTGAGGGTAAGGGTAAATGTAAGTCGGGCTGCCGGACTGAAACTTTCTAACTGATTTTAATTACAAATCGGTTAATTTCAATAACACAAGACTTAAACAATATCTTATATTGGGTGATGGTATTTATCAGTCAGTTTAACTGACTGAAATTTCTGTACTGGTTTTTTAAATCGATTTGCAACTTATGGCGCTTTCATAATCAATATCCAATGCAATATTTTTTTCAATGTTAAAAGTCATTGAGTTTATAACAGAAGAAGTAAAAGAGTCTGGCTCTTTTAAAAAAGATCGGGCAATTTTTTGCATTTCTCTGTTTTTTTTTTTAATATTTCTTATTTTATTCGACATTGAAATCGAATTTATTGAGTTTATAAAACCCTTAAGCAATTTTTTGTCATCTTTATAGGGATTTTAAATATGCTTTAAATATACATACCTTCAAATATTTTATATCAGGGGTGCCCACGGCCTATGCACTTGGTGCCAGAGATCCAGGCCGACCGACTAGTAGCCGACGGCGCGCAGAAGCAGCTGCGGTATGGCAGCTGCTAATTATCTTCAGCCGCCGTTATATTTTTCTGGGCGGCAGATTTTGCAAAATAAAAGTAACTCTGGTAAAGTACTATATTTCGTACATTTTAATACAACCAATTTGAATTTTGCTACGCAATAAGGTACCGCACGAATTGTTAAAAGAACATAGCGTCATTAGAGTTTAATCCGTTGAAACGATAAGTGCCAAAAAAAAAATTATTCAACAAAGTTTAAGAGGTTATTTAACAAATAACTTGGAGTTCTTAGAGTCCAGCGATGACGATGAGCAAGTGGACCTGCCAAAGGATCTAAAATATTTTCAAGAGCTGGTGATATAGCAGAACGCAACCAAAGCTTTTTCAATTTTAACGATTACGTCAAAAGGTTGCCGAATGACAAATTTGTAAAAGATACGTTTCAACTGGGTAATGATGTAAAAAAATCCATTAACGAAACATCACATTATTTTCAATGAAATTTAAAAATACAACCTACAGCCTTTGGAACGCTTTCAAACGGATGAACCACCAATGAAAAAGGATGTAAGTATAAAAAAAAGAGTAGTCAAAAACATAAGCGCTTAAAAAAGTCTTTCTTTCAGAAAAATATCTGGAACTCGGAGGAAAATGCTCGATTTTGTCTCCCAATCCCAAGATCAAACTTCGGTGGACCAGACTATAGATGAAGTCATAAAATACTTCGAAATAAAAGTAGGAGAAGTGGAAACTTTGGAGTGGTGGGAACAGCACAAAGAGGTTGTGCGAAGTTTTTTTCTGCTTTTATAAAATTATGAATATTATTTCAATCTCCAAATTAGAAATTATTATTATTAACTTAGCGTTTTCGTCCTAACACTATAACACCCTATTTATACCATCACCCTTAGGGATGAGGGTATATATCATTTGATACGACCCAAAAGTGTAACACATAGAAGGAGTGACTTTAGACCCTAGGTTTCTTTGAACCAAATTCGATTCATGACTTTTTAAGTCGTTTGAGCCATGTCCGTCTGTCTGTCCGGTGGCTGTCCGGCTGGTTCGCACGATAACTGTCGAAAGACGCAACCAAATGTTTTGAAATTTTACACGAGTTATTATTTTCTCAAAACTACTTACGGTATTGCAAATGGGCTACATGGCCCCGCCCCTTCTGGTACCTCCCATACAAATACATCATTCCGCCCACTTTAGAAATCGAGTAATAATATCAATACACCCTACGGGATCGTCCCCAAATTCTGTATTTAGTAAAGCTATAACAGGATAAAGTTTTGGAAAAAATTTTGAAAGCCTAGCCACGCCCCTTCTGGTACCTCCCATACAAATCTACCTTTCCGCCCACTATAGTGATGGAGAAATAATATCATTAAATTAAACATGATCGTACCCAAATTCTATTTTTAGTAAAGCTATAACAGGATAAAGTTTTGGAGAAAAAATTGGAAGTCTATCCACGCCCCTTCTGGTACCTCCCATACAAATGTACCACTCCGCCAACTTTAGAAATAGGGTAATAATATCAATACACTCGACACGATCGTGCCCAAATTCTGTATTTTGTTATGTTATAACAGGACAAAGTTTTGGAGAAAAAATTGGAAGTCTAGCGACGCCCCTTATGGTACCTCCCATACAAATGTACCTTTCCGCACACTTTAGGGATGTAGTAATAATATCAGTACACCCAACGCAATCGTGCTCAAATTCTGTAATTAGTAAAGCTATAACAGGATAAAGTTATGGAGAATAAATCTGGAAGCCTAACCACACCCCTTCACGTACCTCCCATACAAATTTACCACTCCGAGTAATAATCGAAATCGAGTAATAATATCAATATAATAGAAAATTATTTATTTTACTGAGGGTAAGGGTAAATGTAAGTCGGGTTGCCCGACTGAAACTTTCTAACTGGTTTTAATTACAAATCGGTTAATTTCAATAACACAAGACTTAAACAATATCTTATATTGGGTGATGGTATTTATCAGTCAGTTTAACTGACTGAAATTTCTGTACTGGTTTTTTAAATATCTTATTAAAACCTATTTTGACAGATTTTCTCTACAGTTGCAAAACTTGCAAACATCTTTTTTGGAATTCCTGCCACATGTGCGTCTTCAGAAATAGCTTTTTCTGCCGCTGGATCCTGCATTACAGAAAAAAGATCCCGTTTACATCCTACAACGGCAAAAAAAAACAGTTGTTTGTGCATGACAACAATAAAACGGTACAGGATTTAGTTTAAAATTTTAAGTAATTTTATAATTGTTATATAATTATTTTTATTTTTAACAATTTTCAAAATATTACTTTTCAGTTCCAACCATTCTGTTTTTATTACGATGTTTATTGCGAGTCTTAGACTGACCCGACCGAATTTCGCCAAAAGTTAAAAAATTTGAAATATTATTTCATAAATTTAAATTCACAATTTAAAAAATATTAAAAGAAATTGAATATATTCTAAAATATATTTCAAAATATTGAAAATGATCTCAAAACAAAAATATTATTATACAAAAATTTGAACAATTTAAAATTTTTTAAAAATATGAAATATAATTTCATTGAAAATGTTCAAAAATGAAATATAAATTATTTAAAAAAATAAAACTTATTTTGATTTCAAGTTCGTGATAAAATTTTTTATTAATAATAAAATTTAAATGTGGGTTATTCCAGTATCGCGGGTGGAACATTAAGACGAAAATAAAATAAAAGTATTTCATTAATGGGGCGGGATGTTTAAAGTATTATTGCTGGTGCAACAAAATTGGCCAACATATGACATTACAAAAGTTGACCAACATTTATTTTGTAACGACTTCATATTTCCTAAGGCAATAAATTAATTGCATAAGGTCACTAAAAATAATATACCAACACAAAATTAAACATTGAATTTTTCAATGTTGTTGGTGTAACATTAAAAAACTCTACGAATTAATATTATACAAATGCTTCAAATAATAATTTTTCCAATGGTGCAAAATATTTTAATGTGCACAGGGAGAAGAGAAGAGAGTGGCAACTCGTCTTTTTAGAGGGAAAAGAAGAGCTGAGTTGTTCCGAAGTAGAGGGAAAGCCCGAAAATTCTACCAGATAGTAAAGGCGAGAATGCGTGGAGCAGGGTTGCTCTCCTCCAAGGACAACGATGGCCAGCTAGTGACGGACCCGGATAACGTTCTGAAAATATGGAGGGATTATTTCAGAAATTTACTGGATACGCACACCACTCTAGAAGACCCCGCTCAATTCATGACGATGGTATTAACTGCCCAACTCAGAGCCAGTGCGAGATACGTGTGGCAATATCCCGCCTTAAAAATAACAAAGCGGCTGGAGTCGATGGTCTCCTGTTGAATTGTTTAGGGAGGCAGGGAGGAGCTGATTAGGAGCATGCATCAGCTCATGGAGGACATCTGGCTAGAGGAGAGCATGCCCGGGGGTGGAGTCTCAGTCTGTTAAGTCCCACATACAAGAAAGGAGATCGTTGTGAGTGTAGGAACTACCGTGGAATAGCATATTACAAATTGCGTACAAGATCCCTTCGATCATATTGTGTCAACGTCAGTGCGGCTTTAGACTTTGTAAATCTACGACGGATCAAATACTCACTTTACAACAAATCCTGCAAAAAAACTCATGAAAAGCATATCGAAACCTGCCATATCTTTGTCGACTACAAAGCTGCCTTCGACTCTCCGATAAGGAGTAAGTTATATGAATCCATGTCTAAGTTTGGTATTCCTGCAAATCTTATTCGATGTATATGCAGATGAATCTTGGAAAACACCAAATCACTTTGAACCATTGAACACGGAAAGAGGTCTTAGGCAGTGATAGCTTGTCTTTTTTAATTACCGTGACCATGGCAGGCACGAGGCTCGGGTGTAAAATCTATTGTTAATGGGATTGCGCCTTCTCGGCTCCGAAAAAAAAACTAAACAAAACTTAAAAATAATCCTGATGTGGACCATTCGTGATACTAACAGATATGTACCCATCAGGATTATATTTCTGTTGCGTTTTGGATTCACTTTATTACTTATATTCACTTTTTTGGTTTAAAATAATTAAAATATAATATTATATCACACAGGAGCAAATACATCCACACGATTTAAATTAATCACAATATGAGTTTGTTACAAGTGTAGCCAAGTCAACAACTCCACTAAAAGCAAATGTCAATAAAATAGGGTTACCATATATTGTTTAAGGTTGAGATCACTAATTAAACATTTTGAAGTCTAGTCATATTTTTAGAACAAAAAAGTTGTAATTATCTATTTGTTTAGTATATGAAAACAATACACCAAATTGGCTATCAAAATCGGACTGTTTTTATTGTTTGAGTTATCGGCCAAATTAGTCACCGTCAAGGATGACGCGTTTCGAACTCCGTCACGAGTTCATCATCAGCTCTATTTATATCTACCATGTATGTCGAACATGAATAGCGAAGTAGATATCAGCCGAAAACGTCCAAGCAAGACTTCATTTTTAAATACGACCGTTTAAGATTTCAGCTAGCAAAATGCGTAATAAATATCTCAAAATTAACGATTTATTAAACTTAGACGCATTTCACTTTAAATACCGTACATTTCGTACAAAATTTTCGATATTGCACCTCCGGGAGCTTAGATGATATGGCCAAAATAGTCCTGGCCAAAAATATAAATATTTTTCCTTAAAAAACTAACACTAATCACTTTATTAGCTAAACTCTAGTTTTTAAAGCTTATTTAAGGACAGCCCAGCTCACGAACAAACAATGGTATTGAAAAATATTTTGGGAATATTCATGAAACGAACTTTTTAAATCGGGAACATCAATAATTTTTTTCCCCGCATTAATACATATATATCCATATTTTGAATTTAATGTTATATCTACCTATTTTCCGCTAATAGCTTAGTGGTTTTTAATGTATTACATGGCATGTCTATTATTTGCCACCTGCAGTATAGCATTCTAAATTTCACTTTATCACGTCCTGCGGTAACGCAATGTGCTTTGGGAACTAAACATAAAGTTATGCTGTAATATTTGATGTGTGGGCCTCACCGTCACATTTAATGAATTTCAAGTATCAACTAATTTTACGACAAATATGAACATATTTGCCAATATCTCCATAAGTATGTCACATTAATAAAGCCTTCTCTTAAAAACAATTTTTATTTATAGTACTTTGTAACAGTTCCCAATTAACCAGCAAACTTATTTAATATGAATACAAACAACTGTTCTTTACGAATAAAAACATGTAAATATGCATATTTATAACTTATTACGGAAACATATAATTATTCATTTGCATTAATGTGAAGCAATTAAATAAATTAATTATAATATTCTGCAAATATTAAAAATACTGATTGACAATAATCATACAGGAAAAGACAGGCATATGAATCAACAACAAAAATATGGTCACTTCTTATTCACATAGCATGAAAAACTTCTATCTAATTCCCTCTTTTGCTAAATGCTTTGCTTACACCACGAATAAAATAAAGTATTCGATAAGAAATGAGGAATAAGTCCCAATAATAAAAAATGAATTATATAGCGGAATTACTGAAAACCTTAAAATGGCATTTATATAAAAATTCATAATAAAATTTTCAGATAGCACTTGAAAAAATAATAAGAAATACTTATTTTTCAGAAACTTACTGAAGGAAGGTGCTGTTGAGAATTCAACGTGAAACATGCATTCCAAGCGGACTCACAACCTCCACGTGGTGGAACATGAGTGACAATGTTTCGTGATAATTTTTGTCACGATTAGCGGTAGATAGTGAATGACAAACCCTGATGGTTGAGCTAGCCACCCGCTTTCAGGTTTTTTACTCGCTATGAAAATTTACTTACCTAATTTACTTTTACATCCCATGAATGAGGTATAGGAGAGTTTCTCGTATTGTTGTGAATTAACACTCTTTCTATTTTTAGATTCACAACTAGCGGCACCTACTTGTTACACAACGAATGCGAACGTCACTGTTTAAGAAGCTTTTACTGGGCATGCCTTTTGGCTCAACACTATACTGCAAAGTTGCTGCCGAGGGACCGGTAATGAAAGAAAAATGTAGATGACCAGAGACAGGAATCGAAACATTCATCTCCCGCATGGTCCCTGGAACGTTCGGTTCAATCCAAATGACTTCATCGCCATCCAGGAGAAGAGATGGACAGGACAGGGGTACTCGCGACATAAAAATTGCGACATCCAATTTTTAAAGCTGCCATGCGGAAAAGCGGGAATTTGGATGTGGATATGTAGTTGGCCAGGGACTCAGAAATTATGTCACACAGTTCTACCCCGTTAGTAATCCAATATCCAGAATCCGTATCAAGGCGAAATATTTATACATCACGCTGATTTGTGAATATACCCCGATGGAAGATAACGACAATGAGATTAAATATACATCCACGATTTGAAAATTGTCCTGGAAGATTTTAAAGCAAAAATAGGAAGGGAAGATGTTTGTGGTCCATCGATCGGTAAATTCAACACATCCGACAAAGGGTTTTAGGTTGGTTCAGTGATGCCAGAAGTAGGGAAAAATCACTACTTGTAGGGATTTTTGCCAAAAAATTTTGTGTGGGGAGAAATGAACAGATTTTTTTAATTCCCGTGAAATGTAGGGATTTTTTATAATTTGCTTGTAAAGCATGCAAACCGAGCTATATTCAAAAAAAACTATACACATTTTAATGGAAGATTACATATACAATTTATTATTTATACATAAACGATTACTGGGAATTTAAATTTGCATCCAGCCAAGATAAATTAAAAGGAGCAGAATTAATATTAGCCGACATACAAAATAAAAGTAACAAGCTTATTTGCTTTTTTAAAAATATGTATTAAATTACTTCAACACTTTAAATGCTCTTTTCCAATCAAAAAACCATTGGTACTTTGCCAATTGAAAATATATACATCGGTACTGAATGTGAAGAGCTGTTAAAAAACTTTCCTCCGTCAGAGGCCTACCAGGTAAAATTCGATTTCCTCAAGTTATATATAACCGCTCTTGAGAAGACGCAAAGTCGGCTTCGATTAAAATATGTCTCGATTTTAAAGGAAATGGAATTTTTAAACCCCGTATCAGACATTGGCGGAGGCGATAACAGTGTTTTCCAATTTAAGTTTTTGTGCCAAAAATTTTCCATTAATATTGACCATCTTACACAGAAGTGGTTAACGATAAAATACAACTTTTCTGAAGAAGAGCAAATATCGTTGTCTAAGTTGGATGTGGAAAAGTATATGATAATTTATTATTTCCAAACCTTTCCAAACTAATAAAAATCCCACTAAGTATGCCGCACGCCAATGCATATGCTGAAAGGATATTTTGAAATGCGACTGATGTAAGAACTAAGAAAAGAAATAAAATAAGCTATGAGGTGCTTAGTTCAATTTGTTAAGTTAATAAAATATAATTATTTATTGAGATTTTCATAAATTTTAAACATTTGTAGTGTAGGGATAAATGTAGGGGAAATAAATAGTTGTCGTAGGGAAAAAAGGGATTTTTTGAAATAAACGTAGGGAATTTTCCAAAAATTCTCTGGCATCACTGGGTTGGCTAGTTTCGCAGCGGCAAGGAAAATTTTGTATTATTCCGTAAAATCGCGATAAATTAATTCATCAGTTTTTGTGTAGTAGTGAGTTGAACCAGATTTTAGCATAAAAATATCCGTAACGCAACTTGGTGCTTACATTGGCTGGGATCATTACTTGATTGTAGCTACCCAGCGGTAAATGAAACGAAGTACCTATTTAGTAATCCATGACATTGTAAGCGAGCGATCTAATTTCTTAGAATGTCATGCGCGTGTAGTGTAAAAAATATCGTCCACTAATTATAACTCAGATTGCAATGTTTGTTAGTGTGTATATTAGGCATATAACTTTTTAAAATTTTTGCAAATATGAAAAATGGCATAGCATAGTCGAATAGAGCATAAAAAAGTATGAAATCCCATTATATATTTTTTTTTTTTTGAAATTGCAAATAAGTTTCCGCACCAAAAGTAATTCCTTTTTTTCAGATCATAAAGCCATTCAAGGTTTTTCTTCAAAGGTTACGTCATCCCATCACGTTTTTGACGTTTTGCTTTGTTGTTTTGTTTCTTCACAAATCTGTCAAAATGATTTCAATTATAGGGTTGCCAACCACAGCAATATCATAATACCACTTGAAATCTTACCTATATTAACTAATAGTAGGCAGATATAGAGGTGAAAGCAATTATATCCTATTTGTAAATCGATATGAGATGCTAGGAGCGACGTCTGGTTTTCTGATCATACTTTTAACAAAAATAATTTCGCCACACTACAAAAGTCATTGTCCGGCTTTAAAAATGCAAATGTATGTTTTCTCAGATATTGGGTCAAAAAACCATCAGCTATTCAGGAAGTTCAGCGGAGCAACATCTGCGTACAGCGTGCAATTAAAATTATGAAAGACATTTTGCCATTTTGTAAATCATCACATACTTTAAACTTTAAATTTATATTTATATTTTTTAGAAAAAAAAATATTAAAAACTAAAATCTGACTTTTTTTAAAAATCGCGTTTGGTGCGGAACCTTTTTGAACCTAGGGTGATCAGTTTGGTTTTCAGAAACCGGCTACTCGGTTTTTTTCACTCATAAAAACCGTCGGTTTTTTTAAATCCCTGTTTTTCGAATATCGAATAATCCGGTTATTTTTTTGTCGAATATCGGTTTTTTGGCGTTCGATATTTTTTATTTAAATTTATTCATAGTTGTGTTAAATGTGTATTCGTACATGCTCTTTTCCATTGTTTCGGCCGAACAACCTAATTGTCAGTTTTATAAATCTTCAATGTTTAATAAGTCGGCTGAAAAGCGAAAGAAAAATGTTTGTAAAAGACCAATTTAATAAGGAGCTTCAACTTATCCATGATGTTAAGCACCGCTGGAATTCTACGGCCAATATGGTTTCTCAATTTTTAAAATTGCACAAATGTGTGAATCATACTTTATTGGACATAGGACTGACACCATTTAGTGAAAATAATATCGCAACTTTGTCTGTGCTTAGTGACTCCCTTAAACCTTTGGAAATGTCTATATAAAAACTTTCTGCAAACTCTCCGACTTTAGCTAATGCTGAAGCCATTTTTTAATTTTTACTTAAACACTTTTCAACAATTCAAAACCAATTATCAATAAATTTATATGAAATTGTAAAAAGACGTATATCAGAACGACGTGTTCAGTCCCTGAATACTCTCATTTTGTATTTAAGTACGAGTAAAATCCCAATTAGTGACGCATTTCTAAAATATTCAAGTAAAAATTATTTTTGATTTTTTATATATGGATAAGATCGGCAAAAGGACTCAAAATCTTGTCAGATTATTAAACGCCTTGTACACTATAAGTCCAACTAGTACATTGAGTGAAAGGGCATTTTCAATATCAAGTTTTATAAAAACCAAAGAAAAAAATAGGTATACACTCAAGAACTTAAATTGTATCTTATTTCTTAAATGTTACTTTAAGGAAAACTAAAGATTAAATTAAATATATTTATATATAATCAACAGGGCCAACAAAAGTATGCATTGCATACTTGCATATGTAAATTCATATTGCAGCCCTGCCTGCATGTTTTGGGGGTTTATGCATATAAAAGCATATTTTGGAGTTTTCAGGGTTTTTTGTAATATTGTTTTACTTTTCATATAAATTTTGGGATTATAGACAACACTTATTAATTAAATAAAGATTGAAAAATAATCTATATAATTTTTAGCAACTGTGAACGCCTATATTTTGTTAAAGAATTATTATTAATAAATTAATATCTTCTACCAAGGCTGTAATTTTTAATGTATATTTTTCCGGTACTTACTAATCGTAATATTATTTTTGTGTTTGTACTAAGAATCCAGTCCGCCGTCAATAATTTAATGAGCTCTACCTAACTTTGCGTTGCCACCAGTTCCACCCATTACTCGTTGGTACAGTTGGCAGAAACTATCCCAGTACTTTTTGACGGACGTTGCAAAAGTTGTAGAAAAGTGTAACAATCAAGAGGCTGAAGCGATGCATACTTCCAAAGAGAAATACATAGTCAATTAGCGTTTTACTTTTCAAATATGACAGATAGATAGCATTGCGAAAAAAAAACTATTTATAATGAAACAAATAGCGGTGGGAAATTATACTAAAAGTTGGACTTTGTAACTCCTGCGGAAACATATGTTCCAATATAAATGGGGAAATTTTTTCCGTTTTTCACATAAAAATAATATCCTTTCTTTAAAAAAACAGATTCTTATAATCACATATATTCATAAACAGAATATTGAACAAGATTTATATCGCGGAAATCATGAATACATCATACATACATAAGTGGCCAATTACAATTTACGAAACGTAGTTCATAAATTTGAGGCGTGAAGTAAAAAAGAATTCCACACGCTTCGGTATTCTGCGTGTGTTCTCCAGTAAGTCCTACCAGATGATGGCACATCGCCTACCAGTTGGTCCTTCCAACGGAGTTTGGGTCTCCCTGCTCTGCGCCGTCCTTCAGGTTCGGCTTCAAACACCTTTCTCGCTGGAGCATTTACATACATCCTGGCAACATGTCCCAGCCATCGAAGTCGTTGGATTCTGACTCTTTTAGCTACGTCGATGTCGTGGTAAAGCTCATACAGCTCATGGTTCATCCGATGGCGAAACTCGCCTTCGACACAGATAGGTGCGTATATTTATCGGAGTACTTTTCTCTCGAATACTCCCAGGTTTTGTATATCCGTTGTAGTAAGCACCCATCATGAAGTCATGAATATGTGACAAAATTATATTAAAAGATTAAGTACGCCATTGAATTCAGAACTACCGGAATATGACTACAGAATTGTTAGCCAAAAAAATTCCTGTAATATTTTTAATAGTAGAGTAATTAATCAATTAATTAATTCTGAATCTTATAAATGTAATGTAAAAAATAATTTCATTTATTTTTCCACTATTTGTGATGAATTCTTATTAAAAATAAAATATATTCAGTTATGCGAGTCAAAATCTTTTGTGCATTTTTTATCAATTTTAAAGGCATTTTTTAGTGTTTTTCGTGCTTATCTAATGCGCATGTTTTTAGTTTTTCCGGGCATATTTGTGTTGGCCCTGATAATCAAGTATTTACAAACGAATTGTTTTGTTTCGTTTGTCTTTGTTAAAAAAACAAACTGATCTCACTAATGTTGTGCATTGCAATTATAATTAAACTAAAAGTTTACTTCTTATAGGTATAATTCAATTGTTTTCTGTTATTTGTTAATAAAATTTTTGGTCTAAAATTGTGTTTTAATTTGTTATTTGGCATACTTATGAAAACCGGATTATCCGGTTTTTTGTGAATTTCAAAAAAAGCAACCGGTTTTTTTTTAATTGCCATTTTTCGAATAATTCGAAAACCGGTTTTCGCAAAAACCCGAATAATTGATCACCCTATTTTGAACCCAAGTCACCTAAAAAGGTGATATTCATTACTTGTAAAATTTTTGCCACCGAATGCCGAATTTTTCGTAAAAAGTAGTTATGTGCCTAGTGCATATAGTTTATTTTTGTTGTTCTTTTCTTTTCTTTATGTACAAAAAGTTCTAAAAAAATAAAAAACCGTTAAAGTGGATTTGAGCAAAAAACATACAAAACAAAAAATTTGTATCAGTATTGTTTATCTTAGTTTAACGTTTATAGGATGTGGATAATAATTATTAATAATCAATTAGATGACTGGTCACATCTGTTTGTTTTTTCCTCGAAATTCGAAACTTGTTTTTTTTAACTATTTTTTAAGTTTGAAGGAATTTTTAACCACTATTTTATGAAGATACCCTCATTTTTTATGCTGTTCTGAAAGTGCATTATTTACACATAAATGCATATTTGTTTGTAAAAATCTATGAACTAGTGGTTTGTAATGTCTCAATTAAAATGCAAATTAGATTTTACTTTCGCATTTTGCAAAATAATAACTTTTTTTCAAAACAATAAACTGTATGCAAAGTTATTAAATTTGCAAAGAGAAGATAATAAAATATTAAATTATTATTATTTTTTTGGTGTTGTTATAATTCTTAAGTTCTTATATTGTTTTTATGTACGAAAAAATCATATTGATTAAAAAAGAACCATAATATATGAAATGTTATTGTGTTGTTTTTATTCATGAAACTTTTGTATCTCTTTTAAAATTGATTGGTCTAGTATTTTTATTGTAAAAAAATATTTGTTAAAAAATAATAAATATAATATTAAATAATACAAATTTTTTTGAATCAGTCTTTTTTATATCCCGGATTTAACGAACTTCGCATACAAAGAACTAGTCCTTGGGAGGTCGCTATAAACGTGCTCACTGTAGTAAAATATAGCCTTTTTGCTGAAAAAATAGGCCTTTGTTTCGAATTTTTTACTTACGAGCTTATAACTTTTGATTGGAGCAACGTATTTCCATCATTCTTTCAGGGATTTCTTTCAATTTTATAAGCAAACCAACGACATAAATATCTTTACTATCAAAAGAAAACTGAGCACACAACTTTAAAAATACTAAATCAACCTCGTCCAAAAATTACAAAATTTTTTTATTTTCTCAAATATCTCTTGACCTAAATGAGATCACATATGTTTTTTTTAAGGTTTTTCGAAAAACTATCTAAATGCAAAAAATCTTTTAAATCGGTTCATAAATACACTTTCCTCGAACATTTGAAAGTTTGAAACACCCAAAATCATATCAAAACACCTCAGCTTTAACTATTTTAAATTTCATCAATATATCATTATCCGTTCAAAAGTTACAGAATTATATCCAAATAAAAAAAACCGAAAATGAATCCCTGAGCAATGCGAAGTCAGTCACGTGAACTGACTGATAAATATCTCAGCAGCGGAAAAGACGAGGCATTGTAAAAATATGCCTGCAAACATGCCTTCTAAGACAGTTTGTTGACATTCAAATTCGCCTTCCCTTTCGAGGCATATATACAGGCTATAATTAGTTAGTTAGACTAAGCCTAACAAAAAATTTCATACCCATGCACACATCTACTGGTCTGTAGATGTGCACAAATGGCATGCAAACTTTCTTGCCTTAAACAGGCCTGTTGACAGGCCTATTAGTAGAAGGCAGAATTGACGTTCATAGCCATGCACTTGTCACTTCTCCGATTAGCCCTGTAGACAGGCCTCTTAAGGTAAGGGAAGACAGATGCTGCTGTTTATGAGAACCACATGTGTGCTATTTGTCGTACAACAACTATATCACATGATAGCCGAGTAGGTAGCATGCCCAACTATGAGTACTGAGGTCGAGAGTTCGATTCCTTTTTTTTTTTTTTTTTTTTACGATCGTTCCTATCGCCGCCTCTCACACCCGCCCCAACCGACCGAGGGGGCCTCATCCCCATAACGTGGAGATAACGTACACACTGCGGACCGGTCCGTAGTGGAGAGCGAACAATATAGAATGTTTATATTCGGCTACAGATTAACTATCATCAGCCGATGCTAAATGTACCATACATACTAAAGAGCATAGAAAAAACTAAAAACAACAGAATTATAACAAAGTATATAACATACATTTATTATATTACGTAAAAAAGTATCTTCGTAATATACGGGTCAGTAAATTCCTTAGCCTAACGCTTTATAAAAGAAAGAACTCCATATGCCTTGTTTACTGTTGTTACAATGTGATTATTGAATGTTAATTTTCTATCAAGTAATATTCCTAAATCTAGAAATGAGTCAACCTGTTCCAAAGTGCAGCCTCCCAACCTATATTGGGATGAAGAATGGCGGGATCTATAGAGTACCATATTTTTACACTTTTTTAAGTTAAGCTCCAAGTTAATGTCGCACCAAGTACTAAAGCGATCAAGATCATTCTGAAGAAGAACGTTATCAGAAGCATTATTATATGATAAATATATCTTGACATCATCTGCATACATTAGACAATTAGAATCCACTATTGCCTTAGGCAGATCATTAATAAACAAGAATAAAATTGGACCCAAAAGGCTTCCCTGGGGAACGCCAGATGTCACATGAATAGGCCTAGAGATGGAATTGCCGAACATGACCATTTGTTCGCGGATCATTAGATAAGAAGAAATCCACTTTATGATATTATTGTCGAAACCAATATTAATCAACTTATGCAGTAAGAGTTTGTGATTAACTTTGTCGAAGGCTTTACTGAAATCAGTATAAATTACGTCGGTTTGCATTCCCGAAATAAAACCTTCAATAACGTGTGAAGAGAATTGTAGCAGATTGGTGACAGTAGACCTGCCCTTACGAAAACCATGTTGCCGACAATCAAGAATTGAAGAGAAGAGACCCTGTAAGATATAATATCAGTCACCAATTTTTCAAAAAGTTTGGGGATGGCGTTGAGTTTAGCAATACCCCTGTAATTCGACACCCTTATAGTGCTACCAGACTTATGAAGAGGAATTATATACGAGCTCTTCCAGATGGCTGGAAAATATCAAAATAATCAAATGCACTACCTGACCTCTGGTAATTCTTATACAACCTAGTTTTCAAGTTCTTCAGTTGTCTCAAATATTTAGAGGACCAAGGGGTTGAATCCGGTTCACGGTCAACAGTAATCTTGGGCACAGATTTATCCATGAAATCCCGTATATCATAAAAGATTAACAAAGCCTTGTCCAGACCGAATCGATCATTACAAAGTAATAATGATTCCCAGTCTTCTGCTCCGATAAGGCTATTAAGTAATAAATAATTAGCACGAGAGAAACAGAAAATTTTCTTAATTGACTGACGCAAGCCCACATTTACAGTTCGATAGGAATATCGAATTCCGATCGTTGGATGATATGAGTCCTCAGGACAAGTAAGAGGATCAACACGAGATACTTCGAAAACATCAGAGTCATTAACTAGAACTAGATCGAGGATTCTATTCATCGAATTTGCAGTGTTATTAATCTGGACAAGATTATTTGCAGCAATACGCATTACAAAATCAGAAGACCAATCGGAAGGCGTTAAAGCAGTTAAGTGTTTAGTATCAGGCAAACACAACCATGATACTAACGGCAAATAAAAATCACCCATTACTATTATACGATCCATATCAGAAGTCATATTTACTACAAAAGAAATTGCATCTAACCGTTCATAAATACTATAATTAAACTACTGCCGGAGTTTAAAAAAAATAGTTATTAAAAATTGTAAGAAATATTGTATTAATAATTTATAAAAAGTACGAAATCATTTAATGTGGAAATAATTCGCATATGTTTTTTTATTTTAGTCCTTCTATAAATGCTCTTTTGCAGGCCTGCAAGCTGGTCTGCAGTAGCAATGCCTCATAGAAGGCCCTTGTTATTATTACTCCAAGCAGGACATAATAAGCATGCCTGCTGAAACGCCTTCAATGAGAAAGGGAATGTGCAGGCCTTGCCTGCCTATGGCGCCCTATGTTAATTTGAAATGAAGACTGCATTTGAAGGGTAGGGCTTCTAACTGCCTTTGCAGGCCTGCAAGAAGGCATGCAAAGCCCCATTTTTTGCTGCTGGGTACCATCACCCATACGACTTTCGACGTATAGAAAAACTGTAGGAAAGGTTACAGCCCACAAATGTAAAATGTTAAATTCAATATCTCTGGGCATATGGAAATTTTTTTGTGGTATTCGAAGAATAAAATAAATCATAATATCTAATGTGTGGGGTAAACCCGGTTTCGTAGATTTCACCAGTTAATACAAAATATTAAAAGTAATATATTTTCAACGGTGTATAGGAGACGCCAGTAGGGGCACAACGTGTCCAATTTTGATTCGAAAATCAACTTTCAATAAACGTTTAACTCGTACACAAAATAATTGAACTTACTAAATTCAAAAATCCTCCATTTGACCGTTTGGAAGTTATGGAAGAAATAATAATTTTCTAAAAATAGGTAATTTTGTATGAGAGGTACCAGAAGGGGTCAGTTGATGTAGACCATATTCATTCCATAGTCAAATTTTCATAAGCTAACT